>BLBF01000071.1:4597274-4634270 GCA_015471245.1 Laticauda colubrina
AGACAGACAGACAGACAGACAGACAGACAGACAGACAGACAGACAGACAGACTAGATAGATGGAGATAGAAGATAGATACTATAGATCAGGGGTCCCCAAACCTGACAGCTTTAAGACTTGTGGACTTCAACTCCCAGAATTCCTCCTCCAGTCATGTTAGCTCAGGAATTCTGGGAATTGAAGTCCACAAGTCTTAAGCTTGCCAAGTTTGAAGAGCCTTGTTATAGACCCTACTTTAAAACAATGACTTTAACCTCCTGATTGAATTCATTTTATTGCTCAGTATATATGCACTAGCATAGTTTTGTTATTAACAGCATTCCTGCATTTGTTTTTTTTTTAAAGCTAAGAGTAACTTGGCCAGCTTTTTAATAAACATGTGTGGGTGTATAAGTTTTATACACAGGTATGTCACACACCTCACAAACCCTGGGCGTGCATACCACAGTCTTTCTCAGTTGCAATTTTACAAATAATCAAATAAATTGGGTTTCTGAAATTTGCTGAGCCACAAATGAACTGGAGACAATATCGAGCAAGCTGAACACGTTGTGTAAATGCAATTGCTGTCATTTCACTGACCTGTTAAGCACGTTGTGTAAGCCTCAGCCTGAGGGTAAAGCTACAGCTGGTTGTGATGTTTCCTGCCATGCAAGCACATGTAACTATTTTATACGATCCAGTTTACATCTACACACCCCTTGGCTGCCAAATGGTCTGAATCTCTCTGTTTGCGCAGTTCAGCTACCAATTGATAAAGCATGTCAGAGACCCAAAGGTGTTTTTTTTTTCCCCCCCAAGGAGCAACTGGCCTTGTGTCCTTGAAGATGTTTCGCTTCTCATCCAAGACGCTTCTTCAGTTCTGAGAGACTTCAGAGTGCCAGTTTCACTCAGAACCAAAGAAGCTCCTTGGATGAGAAGAGAAACATTTTCAAGGACAAACAAAGAAAGTCCACTAGACTAACATGGCTAGTCTAGTGAAGAGAAGGACCAGGGGAGACATGATAGCAGTGCCCCAATATTTGAGGGGCTGCCATAGGAGGCGGTCAAGCTATTTTCCAAGGCACCTGAAGGCCAGAAAAGGAATAATGGATGGAAACTGAACAAGGAGAGATTCAACCTGGAAACAAGGAGAAACTTTCTGATAGGGAGAACAATCAACCCATGGAACAGAAGTTGCCTTCGGAGGTTGTGGGACCTTCATCACTTGAGACTGGACTGCCATTTGTCAGAAATGGTGTAGGGTCTCCTGCTGGGGCGTGGGGTTGGACTAGATGACTTACAAGGTTCCTTCCAACTCTGATTATTTATTATCAGTTGAAGAAAGCACCTTTGGGACAACCATGACCTGGAGGATTGAGAATCTCCACACTGGAGATCCTAATTCCAGAGCTAAATCTTGATCTTAACAGCTGTGGGAATTATAACCTTCTCTTCACAATGGGGGGGGGGGGGGGAGGATTTTGCCTGGTTCACATGTTGCACTAAATCATGGTTTGTAGTTTCTTGAACCTGCTCAGCCGTAGGCAACTGGCTCAACGGCAGCACCGCTGAGAGGGATCTTAAGTGTCCTAGTGGATCACCATTTAAGTATGAGCCAGCAGTGTGCTGCAGCTGCCAAAAAAGCCAATGCAATCATGGGCTGAATCAACAGAAGGACAGGGTATAAAAGTCACCACTATCTACTTCCTTGATAAGACCATACCTGAAATACTGCATTCAATTCTGGTCACTATGATACAAAAAAGCTGATGAGACTGTTGGAAGTTAAAACCCACCCCCCTCCTAGAGAAATAAAATGTTTTAGGTTATATTAAAAAGGCAGAATATTTCCCCTAAAAGAGAAGTAGAAACTCAGAGAGGCAGAAACTCACTCCCCTACCCTTTGTTAATGGGCCATGAAGACCTGGGGGCACCTATTCTACATAACAAAGATCTACTCCAGGTAGAGCCATAAGAGTCCCAAAAGTCCTGCCCAAAGTCCTTTCATTACATCATCATCCAACAACCAAGCCTGGGACTCAGGACAGCCTACCGAGTTGCCCCTGCATGACCCTATGGGGGTCTGACAACCAATCAGAATACAAGATCAAATTCAAACCCCAACAGAGAAAAAAAACAATTGCACTCTCAGCATATCTTCCCTTTTTTTCCACCCAGGATCTCCAAGCCATGTGATCCTGTCCATCATTAAACCATTTATCCAAACAACCTCCATGTTTCCAGTGTCTTTTCCCCCACTTGGAACTGAACCCAGATGGACATTTCTTCCAACAAGACCCAGGAAAGTGTGTGGAGAAGAGCAACAAAGATGATTTATGGCAGGGGTCTTCAAATTTGACAGCTTTAAGACTTGTGGACTTCAATTCCCAGAATTCCTCCTCCAGTCATGTGAGCTCAGGAATTCTGATCATGAATGAGAGAGAGAGCCCACCTAGAATTAAGGAGAACATTCCTGATAGACAATCAATGGAACAGCTTGCCTCCATAAGTCACAGATGCTCCATCACCGGAGGTTTTCAAGAAGAGATTACATAAGTGTCGATAAGTAAAATATTATTAGTGTCATTGAATTAATATCAATGCAATGAATATTATTGTAAACATTTCAATTATGATTTCCTAAAAAGAATTACACCCAGACAACTCACTGTTTAATTGAAATTGAATTTTTATATGTTAACTAAATAAAACAAATGGAAAAATTGAAAGGAGGAGGAGGAGAAGATCGGATATTTGTCCTGAATGGTATAAGATCAACTGCTCAAGCAGGGGCTGGACGAGAAGATCTCCAAGATCCCTTTGTTGTTGTTAGTTGTGAAGTCATGTCCGACCCATTGCGACCCCCATGGACAACGTTCCTCCAGGCCTTCCTGTCCTCTGGAGTCCATTGAAGCTCATGCCAGCTGCTTCGGTGACTCCATCCAGCCCTCTCCTTCTCTGCCATCCCCTTCTTCTTCTTCTTTTGCCCTCCATCGTTCCCAGCATTAGGCTCTTCTCCAGGGAGTCCTTCCTTCCTTCTCGTCAGGTGACCAAAGTCTTTGAGTTTCATCTTCAGCATCTGGCCTTCTAAAGAGCAGTCAGGGTTGATCTCCTTTAGGACTGACCGGTTGGATTGCCTTGCCGTCCAAGAGACTCACAAGAGTCTCCTCCAGCACCAGAGTTCAAAGCCCTCCATTCTTTGGTGCTCAGCCTTCCTTAGAGTCCAACTTTCACAGCCATACATGTTATTCCATTCCATGTTCCAAACATTCAAAACCTGCAGGCAACTCATGTTGTGGCCACTGAGAAAAAAGATGGGAACAGGCTTCTCCCGCTGACCTGTGTTCCTGGCAAGCCAAGGACCTAAACTGACACCTGGATTTAGTCAGTGAACCGCTTTCTCCTTTGGACCAGCTTAATCACAACCCTGGTTCTCATATGTTGAAAATAATGAATGAGATAAGAATTAATTTAGGCGTGGGCTGCTCCATTTTAATTTGGTGGCCTGGCACAGTTGTCAGCACCCTAATTTTAATAGGCACATCATGCAAAATAAGACATGGGCGTCTTTGGGCTGCATTCTGCCTGAGCAGGATGGAGGAATCTTTAATGTTACTCCAACCCACCCATTCACTCACACACACACCATAATCTAGTAGGCAATAAAAGCTCACTTTGGCGTATTTTGTTTTCGTGCAACAAGTTCTCCACTTGCAACAGTTCATTTTGTGACCTTTCAAAGTTACGGCACTGAAAAAAGTGACTTATGATGGCTTTTCACACAAGACGGATATCCCCTGTCAACTCATATTTCCATGGTCTTTTTAGAGTTGCCAACAGAAAGGGAGGGGGTAGCAGTGCAGCAGCTTGCAAACTGAAAGTGCATTTCATAAATAGCTTTCAAAGATAGTAACCAGATGACTGAAGTTTCTGCAGCGCAAAATTCTAACTGGAGAACCTGATTGATGACTCTGGGCTATGGAGGTGTCTCATTGGAGAATATGAATTGCAATATACCCAGGGGATGGGGGGAAACCAGGGTCAAGGGTGACAATGAATTATGTGTCTCAGAGTCAGCTACACCCAGGCAGTGGAGGCATGTTAACTCCCAATAAATCTTTTTTAAGTGTTGGAAGTTTGGCTCCAGACTCATGTTTTAAGTGTGGGTAATTGCTGGAATCCTAACACTATGATCATCTGATCCATATTCAGATGCTTGGCAGGTGACTCATGACTGTTGCTGTGTCCCAAGGTCGTGTGATTCCTTTTGAGACCTTCTGACAAGAAAGTCAATGGGGAAGCCAGATTCGCTTAACAACCATGTTATTAACTGAAGAATTGCAGTGATTCACTTAACAACTGTGGCAAGAAAGGTCGTAAAACAGACCAAAATTAGCACTTAACAGCAGAAATTTGGCGCTCAATTGTGGTTGTTACATCGAGGACTACCTGTATTTGGTGGAGGAAACAACACATTTGTCCAGAACTTCACCAGTTGTTTTCTTATTGTGTGTATCGTTTCTCAACCTTGGCAGCTTTCAGTTGGTTGGACTTCAACTCCCAGAATTCCCCAGCTAGCTTGGGGCATTCTGGGAGCTGAAGTGCACCCAACTTAAAAGCTGCCAAGTTGAGACGCATTGATGTAGAGCATTCCCCAGTCTGCCACAATGAGTAGCAGTTCTTCATAATTCTCTCTCTAGTATTGTACCAGACAGCTTTACTCAACTGTGGTTGCTCGGAGTATTATTTTGAAAGAGATGTAAATAGGGAAAGATTAATTAGATTTCCCAGGGATTAACAACAGTCATAACTAAATTGATATTGACTCAGGAAACATGTTCTGCTCTCTTTCCGATCGGAAATGTTTGTGGTCAACTTCAAGCCTTGTATGCAAGTGGACTGCCTTTCTTGTATGGGTTTAATGTCGTTGGATCTCTTGCAAGTGGTCTCCTTCTAACTGTTTTCCAGACAGTTCTGTGGTATCACAAAACGCTGGTCACTTTTTATGCAATCCTTGCAAATGTTTTCTGGTTTCTGGAGTTATTGACATTCAACAAAATTGTAAAACCTGCATCCCATGATGACTTTTGGGATTACTAGGTATTTGCAAGAATAGGAAAGCAAAATTAAGGGGATAGACCTGAAAAATACGAAGGTAGTGTCCTACAATTTCTAGATTCTTGAAAGGTGTCAGCTTTGGAAGCCATATTAGCACCAGACACTTCCATGCTGCCACATTCTTGAGCCTGGGAAAATGGGGGGGGGGGGGATTTCTTGGAGTGTATTTGGTTAGACATAACATTCTTCTTCTAAGTCAAGGTCATGTTATCTCTGTACCTGGGTGAGAGGAATCTCAAGCTGGGAAGGATGGTGGTGTGATGCCATGAGGGGGTGAATTTGTAGTTTTTACTTATTGCAAGGAAACCTGGAACTTTCAGATTCAGAATTTCCCAGATGTGCCAATTTACTATCCAAGTAAAACAGAACTTTGGGGAGGATGCCTGTCTCGGAGTTATCTGTTGGTGTGAAGATTTTCTGGAATGCTGACAAAAGGACGATTACCAAGAGAAGGGAACGGTGGGATCCTTGGTGCTCTCTGAGCCTGATTATATTTCCTTGCAGATGTTTCATTACCCAACTAGGGAAGGTCATCGGTGCTAAGAATCCAAACTAACACTGATGACATTACCTAGCTGGGTAACGAAATGTCTGCAAGAAAACAACCAACTTCGAGAGCACCAAGGACCCCATAATTCAACCTAAGCTGTAAACATTTTCTTCCCTTGGTTCTTATGCTGATTTCCACGGTACACTGTATTAGAAATCGGAATAACGGAATTGGAGGGGACCTTGGAGGTCTTCTAGTCCAACCCCCTGCTCAAGCAGGAGACCCTGTACTATTTCAGACAAATCCACTGTGGTTCTGGAACACCCAGCGACTCATGACTTGGCCCCAGGTTTCTATTGTTTCAGTATTTTTAATGTGCTTAGTTTTATAGATTTATTGTGGTTTTATTTTATTTTTACTTTGGATTGAGAGTTGGGAGTTGTAAGACAGAGGCTGTATCAATGTTTTAAGTAAATAAATAAAACTTGAGAGAAATAAAACTCAATGATCAGTAAATTCAATATGAATAAATAAAACTCAAATAAATAAACTCGGTTACACGTTCCAGCCTCCAGCCCATTTGCATTGTCTGCCATCATGTTCCCACCCTGGGAAAGGACATATCGGTACCTACAACCATTAATTGATCACTGAAATAGCAACTTATGTGTAGTCTTCACACTTACGACCGTCCCAGCATCTCCGTGATCATGTGATCAAAATCCAGGTGCTTGGCAACCAGCCTGCATTCATCCACAACCGTTTCAGAGTCCCAGGATGAAGGGATCACCTCTTGTGACCTTCCCAGCCTGCTTCCTCCAAGCAACAGAGGGAAGTGGATTCTGATCACGCCCCTGTGATTTGCTTAACAATGAGCCATGATTTGCTGAACCACCATTGTAAAATTGGCTGGATTTATTTTAAGTGCCCTGCTTAAGCAGAGGAAATTCTGGTCACAATTGTGGTTGTAAATCAAAGACGACAGGCACCGGACTTCATCCTAGTCATTAAATAATTGCAGCCCACCCCAGTGTGTTTTTGGGAGGAGGCAAGGCAGGAATTTGGAAGTGCAACACACCCGTCCCCAAAAAAAAAAATAAAAAAAAATCAGCCAGTGAGATTCATGGATCAAATTGAGCAGAGGGTGTTCCTAAAATTGGTGGCTTACACACCCACTGCCGTGACATTTTCCAGGAGCTTTTTAACCCCAGCTGCAAGAACGTCGGGGAGTAGTTGGAGGTTCCTTGAAGCTCCTTGTCCCCTAAACTCCAGGTGGCTCACCCACCACCTTGGTTAGGTTGGTTGCTGACGTGTCCAAGTTGTTGGGGTGCAGAGAAGCTGCTGCCGCCTGGAAGTCCTGACTGGGAAGAGACACCCAACAACAACCAGCAGCTACAAGCGATTGAAGAGCCACCCTTCCATTCTCTTGAGCATCAACTGGAACATCGGTGCCATGACATTCCAGTCGTTTCCCGTGGTGTCCTCCCAGCCTTGCACCACCCAACCGTCCTCCTCCCACCCTTCGTCCAACACCAGACAAGACCAACATCATTCCCCGTGTCGGGACTGGAAAACCAGCTTGACGGACTGCTGTGTGGACAAACAGATTTGTGAGTATCTCCCAAGGACTGAACCTGGGAGAGAGGGGACCCCAAGCCCCCCCCCCAAACTTTCTTCTGCTAGACCAAAGCTTCCTTTGGGCCTGGCACCCGTGGGAGATTAAGAGGAATGTTATCATTGGAGATTTTACCAAGTAGCACCACAGGCCAGCCATCCTCACCGCAGAGAAACGGCTACGCGTAATCCTCCATTTATGACCGCAATAGAGTGCCAGGTTTCCATGGCTTAAACGAGGCCATTGTTGAGCCTCATTTTGCCACCTTTTGGCCACTTGTTGTTAAGCGAAGCGCTGCAACTGTGAAGCAAATTGTTCGGTCGCTAAGTGAACGTGGCTTCTGTAGCTGAATGAGGCCGTTATTGTGTCAGCCATGGCTCATTTCATGACCTTCTTGCCACTGTTGCTCAGTGAATCACTGCAATTGATTCATGAATCATTTGGTCGTTAAGCGAATCTGCCCCTCCCCCCAACTGACTCTGCTTGTCGGAAGCCGGCTGGGAAGGTGACGAAGCGTGATCACATGATCCCAGGACAGTGCCACTGCTATAAATAAATGCACATCAGTTGCCACATGTCCAAATTTTGATCACATGGCAACAATAGCTTGAAAAAAAGCAAGTCACCTTTTCTTTCAGCGCTGTTGTAAACTTTGGTCACTAAATGAGTGGTTTTAAGTAGAGGATTACCCGTACTTATCAATTTTCCCTGGTGTCTTCCTTGTTTCGCTACTCACTTAATTACCTGGGAGCAGTGGCGGTATGCTACCGGTTCGGCCTGGTTCAGCCAAACCAGTAACTCCGAGGATCATCTGTGAGCCAACCGGTTCGCTCCAACGATCAGCTGCTGGGCCCTCCTTCTAAACTGACCTGTCTTTCCTGCTTTTCAACCTCAGCTGCTTCATGCGGCACAGCCGATTGCTGCACGTTGGCTGTTTTACATACAGGGCTTGCAGGTGAGTTGCAAACGCTGCCTGCCCGCAAAGCACGTGCTCACACCAAACCGGTAGGAAAAAGTTTTGAAACCCACCACTATCCGGGAGGTAAGATCTGTATCATCAAAGGAGCATCGTGTCGCTTTACGTCTTGACGCTAAAATAACGCACGTGGACAAGCGTGGGGTTTGTCAAATTGAACTGCTGCCCTCCTGCTCCCTCAGGCATCTGCGGTAGCCTTTCTCCTTGCGTCCTGGCCTGCCAAGTGTCGGCGAGCCTTGGTGAATGCTGCTGCCTGCCGTGTCTCCCGGGAGCAATGGTGGCCGCCCGGACAGCCTTACGAGGACAGCTCCATATCGAGGTATTTCCTTGGCTTTCCCCATCTTGCCATTTTATCCAGAGAGGTTTTTGCAGCTGGAGAGAACCGGGCGGGAAGGCAAGGCTGCAAAGAAAGGTGGAAGGAAATTGCAATTCTGCCAAGAGTTGGGAGAGCAGATTTTAATTAAATTTTAAAAGTTAATCCAATTCACTTGGCATTGGTGCCAGTTGGTTTCCTGCCGATTTGAATTCCTGGGGCGGGGAGGGAGGGCAAGATCTCTTGTTTTGCCCTGGAGAGAGAGCTTGGTAGATCTTTAAAAAAAATGAAAAGTGAAGCCAGAAAATGGAGATCAGTTGGGATTTTTTTTTTCATTTATTTTGACTTGGAGACGGTTGGAATTGGGAAGGCGCAGCTACCATAGACAATAAGTTAAATAGCAGATGTTACACTGGATAATTTATAGCAGCATCCTTCAACCCTCAAGAAGTTTCAGATATGTGGACTTCCATTCCCAGAATTCCCCAGGATCTGGGACCTGGGAGTTAAAGTCCACACATCTGAAAGTTTTCCAAGTTGACAAACAATGATTGACAGTTATTTTCTTTTCCTTCTTTCCAAGGGGAATGTGTGCAATGATTGGCTGGCTACCTGCTGTTGCTGCCCCTGTGCTATGTGCCAGATGGCACGCGAGTTGAAAAGTTCCTGTTAAGCCATCTTGGCATCCATGAAGCCCACTTCACAATTAACCAGGAAAGAGAAAACTTACCTGTCGGGAAGGAATGATGTCGGACTGAGAGCAGAAAAAAGGGCTTAAAACAAGAGGCAGCAGCAGCCACACAGGGAATGCAGCAGGAGGCAATAACCCTGTGCTTTGCTCTGAAGTGAAAGCAACCCTCCCCTCCCCATTTTCCTGACCCCTCCCATCACACCAAGTCTTCAGCGCCACACCTGGACCCCCACAGCGGCGTCGAGGGCAACTTGATACAAAAAACAGCAACAACTCCCTAATTCTGACCAGTTTAGCTGCTTGGCATGGACTTTAATCACCATGCGGCAGCTCGGCTGGCACTGCAACAAACCAGCCCTTCAAGATCAAGAGGCTACGGCAAAACCCAAAGCATGATTGTCTCCCTGGCATCAAAGGTACATCTTCTACTGCTGCTTCTTCTAATTTGAAAGGGAGATTGTCTATCAACCCCAAAGCTCATTCATGTTAAACAAAACCGCAGATTGGGTAGAAGAATTGCCCAACGTGCCTTTTTTTCCACTGATTTGTTGGGGATATTGTTCCTGCTCCTCCATTCCAGATTGACATGTTTCATTCCAAACACCAAGTTTCCTCCTTCTCGAACAGAGACAATCTGAAATCCAAGAGAAGTTTTTGCCAGCCAACTATTTTAAAAATCTTTTGGGATTTGTGGTGCCCACAGAGGTGGGATGCCTGATAGTTCTGGCCGATTGGCAGCAACATTGGGTAGAAAGCAAGCGACGTGAGATCTAGTCGAGTCTCTACACAGTGCTGGGAAAGCAAGGCTGTCAACAATCAAGGTTGAAACTCCATCCTACCTCCATCTCTACCCCCATTTTTGGACAAGCCTGGCAGGCGGCCTTCACACTGTCTGCTCTGTGGAAACCGCAGAGCTGCTTTGTTCTCTTGGGTTTCTGCCCTATATGGAAACATCAGCTAAACAAAGGAGCGGGGTTCACACGTGTGAAGACACAGAAGAGCCACCAGTGAATACTAACCCAAGCTGAGCATGTTGCACCAACGTGGACACCAGGACTTGGTTAAACATGTTGGGGAAACGCAGACATTAAGAGTGAGGCTGGGGGGCCACGTGCACACTCCCCCTATACCAGGGTTCTCAAACCTTGGCAGCTTTATAACATGTGGACTTCAACTCCCAGAATTCCTCGGCCAGCCATGCTCAAGTCCACAAGTCGTAAAGTCGCCAAGTCTCTAGATCCCTGCAGCCTATACCATCCATTCATACTGAGTTGGCCCCAAGACTCTCCCAAGCAGGAGGGCAGTAGAGCAGGCACGCAACCCCCGAAGAGCATCTCTGGTTTTCCCATTTGGTGGACACCTCTCCAGCCGACGGTCTGTGCCGATGACGTACCAGCCTGCAGGTCCTGCCCTTCTCAGCCCCTCCACAAGGCAGATGAAGGCTGCTGAAGCCCCTCTGGAGCCCCAGCAGGGCGGAGTTCTCCCCTAACTCATAGGGACATGCTTGTGAGGTTCTCGTGGCTGAGCAGGCCCTTCCGAGAGCTGCTCATGCCATGGCTGCTGCTACAGTAGTCCTGGAGATTGTGGCGCAGGGTGACAAGAGCAGAGCCTAGGCAGGCACGGTTGGGGGCCTGCAGCCCACCCGGTAGCTGGAAGAGGACGGTAGCCACACCGGCCATGCCATCGTCTGTCGGCTCCAGAGTGATGGGCCCCACCCGGAAGCTGGAGTAGGAGTAGCCCATGAGATGAGACAGGAAGGGCTCTGAGCGGCGGAAATGGGCCACGGGGTAGGGGACTTCGTGATAGGGTTTCAAGCGACTGGGGAGGGGCTGGGCCGCTGCCAGAGACGGGAGTTTGTGCGGGCGAGCGGGGAGGAAAACCAGCTCGGCTGGCGCCCCCAAATTATCCGGCTCAAAATAGATGGTCACTTTAGCAAAAGGCCGGCTGGCCATCTTGGTCATCTCCTGCAAGTGGCGCCGTTGCTCGTGCCTCAAGTCCAGGAACTGCTTAACTTTCCAAAGCAAGACGCAAACTGAGAGGAAGAGGAAGAAGCATGAGAAGAAGACAGAGAAGAAGACGAAGAGGTCGATGTGCGCCTGGTCTTGGCGGAAGAAGAGCAGGCCCTGAGACTCGGTGACGTTGGGGCTGCCGCTGCCGATGCCCAGCAAGATGACATAAAAGCGGCTGGATTTCAGGGCGTGGATCTCGTGCGGGTAAGTGATGACCACGCGGTCTCGGACACCTCGCACAATCAGCACCGCCTGCTGCTCCCTCACGGTGATGTAAGTGATCAAGCCGTGCGCCTGTACCTCCCGTACCAGCGGGGAAGACTGGCTCCCGTTGCTGCGCGTCGGCGTCTCTTCCCCCGAGGGGACAACCCTCACCAGGTGAATGCCGGTCGCCCGGTCGACATCCACCACAAACGTTTCATAGGAGGTCGAGATGTAGATGTCCACTCCGCCAAAGGTCACGTCGATGGTGATCCGGATGTCCACGTTGGTAAACTTGGGCTGGACGCCGAAAAAAACCGAGCGTCCAAAGAGCAAGTTCTTGATGTTTGGCTCGTGAAAGCAGTTGAGTTGGGACGTAGGGTCGAAGCAGCTCTCCTGATCGACAATGATCAGCCGGTAGCATTGGTGGCCGCCCACCGGATTCCCATGGAAGAATTCCCGACATTTGGCGCACTGTGGAAGGGAGAGAAAAAAAAACCGGCAGGCAGGTTTATAGGAAGCAACTCCAACTATTTTGAACTTTTCTTCCCTACTCAAGTTGTGAGTCATATTTGAAAACCAGGAGTCTCCAAACTTGGCAACTTTAAGACAATTTTAAGACATGGTATATCTCATTTCCCGCACCCAGTAATACTTATTAGTGGACCTTAAATTTATTTTGCTTCTTTGATCAGTGCAACGGGGCCTGGAAAGCCGATGTAGGCCCATAACATGCATTTTTTGTACTCAGGATACAGTGGTCCTGATGGTTAGTTACTCCAGCCACAAAAACGGGACGTAAAATGTACAATTCCTTCCCAGAATCCCATCCTCTTTGAATAAATGTTAACATGCTCCAGGTTATTTGTGATGGTGGGCCTTTGGGATTGCCTGTTACTAGCTCCATCAATAAAGGACAGGATACTAAGCTAATAAATATTTGTTGGGCAGTGATTGGTCCTGTTCAGCTTCCATTTATCCCAGAAGGGGATGGTGGGGGGACACTTTAGTTTGCACAATCAAACTCAAATTTCATTGAGGGCTGCATCAGGGTTGGGTTTGATCTTGGGGATTGGGGGGCCAGGGGACATGTTCACTCATATTGGAGGTGCTGTCAGGGCTCCGGTAGTGACCCCCATTTAAATCATCAGTCTCGAACCAAACTTCCAAAACTTCAAAAGGATTTGTTGGGAATTAAACTGTCCTGCATTGCCTGGGTGTAGCCGACTCTCAGACACATCATTCATTGTCACCCTTGACCCTGGTTTCCCAGCCCCCACCCCCTGGGTGTATTGTAATTCATATTCTCCAATGGGACACGTCCATAGCCAAGAGTCATCAATCATGCTCTCCAGTTAGAATTTCACATGGCAGAAAGTTTGGTCATCTGGAAACTATCTTTGAAAACATTTATGGAATGCAGTTTCGGTTTGGAAGCTGCTACATTACTCCCACCTCCCTTTCTGTTGGCAACTCTAAAAGACCAGATAAATAGTTTATGAGTTGACAGGCACCTCTGGTGGCCCCAGCACTCTGCTCCTCTGCTATGTTTTTGGCTGTGACGGCCTCCTGCCCCATGCGACCAGAAATGGAGCTTTGTTTTTGCTGGCACAGATCGAAGCATCCCACAGGCCTGATCCAGGCCCCGGACCTCAAGTTTGATATCCCTGGTGTAGGACAATGTCCAGAGCAATGACTTCGTGCTGTTAATTTACCCTCCCTCTGAATGAACTTCCCTTTCTGCTGATTCTAGGGCAAGTCCTTTTCTTTGGGATCCTTCCCTATCAAGACCCCACCCCCCAGCCTGAACCCAGAGCCTCTCCCACTCCACTCCTTTACCTGTTGTTTGTAGCAGTCCTTTTTATCGGCTTGGGCACTGTTCTGGCAGCCTCCGGTCTCTGTGTTGTTTTGGCATGGGCAGCCCGTCCCATCCAGTTCGTGGCAATAGTCGGCGTGGCCGTTACATTGGCACCTGGGAGAGGAGGGGGGAGGAGGTAAAGGATTGTTCCCAATTGCACCGCCCATCATTCTGGGACCTCACATTACATCAGAAATATCGGTAGTCCCCGACTTCCAACCACAATTGGAACTGGAATTTTGTTCGGTGAGCGAGGCCTCCCACAAGCGAGCCCAGATTTTACAACTGTTTATATTATGGTCATTAAGTAAATCATAGTCGTTAGGTGCATCTGGCTTTCCCCAATTGACTTTGCTTGTCAGGGAGCCAGCTGGGAAGTTCACAAATTATGATCATATAACAGCAATGCATCGTAACGATCATTAAATATGAGCCTAGTGCAGTGATGCTAATCTTTTTGGGCTCCTGTGCCAAAAATTGTGCATGGGCTTGCACACTCGTGCTCGCATGCCAGCACCCAGAAGGCAATGTGGGGCCCCCCATACCTCCTACGCATGTGTGCGCAATCCCCACCTCCACCCATCCACCCCCGCTGCCCCCTTACCTGCACTGCACCTCACAGCTGATTTTCGGTGGGTTTGAGGCCTTTTTCGACCTCCCATAAGCTTGAGGAAGGCTTCTGCAAACTTTGCAGGCTGAAAACTAGCTCCGTTCTGTCATTTCCGGTATTTTCAGAAAAACAGGAAGTGAAAAAACGGGCCTAGTTTTCTGCCTGCAAAGCCTGTAGAAGCCTTCCTCAAGCCTTTGGAAGGCCGAAAAAGGCCTCAAACCCACCGAAAATCAGCTGTGAGGCGCGCGCATGTGCAGTGAGGTAAGTTTGCCTGCAGCTTGCGTGCTGGCACAAATGGCTCTGAGTGCTACCTGTGGCATGCGTGCCATAGGTTCACCATCACGGGCCTAGTGTCTCAATTACACTCACAAGACCACAGGGATGATTGACAGTGGCACAGTGGTTAGAGTGCAGCACTGCAGGCTACTTCTGCTGACTGCCGGCTGCCTGCAATTTGGCAGTTCGAATCCCACCAGGCTCATTGTGGGCTCAGCCTTCCATCCTTCCGAAGTCAGTGAAATGAGGAGCCAGATTGTTGGGGGCGATAGGCTCACTCTGTAAAACTACTTAGAGAGGGCTGTGAAGCAGTGCATGTCTGCTATTGCTATTTAAGGGAGGGATGGAGAGAGGGAGAAAAGGACGAAAGAAGGAAGGAGCTGTGGTGACGCAGTGATTAGAGTGCAGTACTGAAGGCTACCTCTGCTGACTGATGGCTGCCTGCAATTTGGCAGTTCAAATCCCACCAGGTTCAAGGTTGGCTCAGCCTTCCGTCCTTTTGAGGTGCATAAAATGAGGACCCAGGTCATTGGGGGCAAGAGGCTGATTCTATAAAACTGCTGCAAAGCCCTGTGAATCAGTATATAAGTTTAAGTGCTTATTACTATTGCTATTAACTCCGGAGACAGATCATAAATCACTTTATGATTTAAATCACTTTATGATTTTGAACCACATTGAAATAAACAGCTGTACCTGTGTCTCAACAGGAAGAAACCTGCAGGCAGGGGTCAGCTCAAGAACTGTCCCCTTGGCCTCAGCTCACCTGAATAAATGCCATAGTCAGAGAGCCAGTTTCGTCTAGCAGTTAAGACACCCGGCCAGAAAGCAGAAGTTTGTGAGTTCAAATCCCACTCTAGCTGTGAAAGCCCAGTGACTTTGGGCCAATCACCAGATGTTGAGTTGTAGTCCCACCATAGGCATGAAAGGTGCCTGGTTGTCTTTGGGAGTTCTAGTCCCACCTTTGGCAGTTAAGCCAGCCGGGTGTCTTTGGGCCAGTTGCTCTCTGTCAGGCCAACCCACCTCGAAGGGTTGTGGTTGTGGGGGAAATAGGAGGAGGAAGGGATGTTATGTGTTATAAAAGATACCCGGGGCTTCCAGCGGTCTTACTTGGTACATTTGCCCTCCAGTAGGAAGTATCCGTGTAGGCAGCTCTCGCACTTGTCTCCAAAGCTGTTGTTCTGACAGTTCACACACACCGCTGTATCCTCAGCAGGTCCTTCGGCCACCCAGGTGGGGATCTATGAAAAGAAACAGATAGCCCATTCTCTCTCTCTCTCTCTTCTCCACATTCACGAGGAGGTATGAGCTACAGATCAGTGATGGTATTCTACCGGTTTGGCTTGGTTCGGCAGAGGCGTTAGCAGCAATGAGCAGCACAGACCAAACCACTTCTCTCCACCGCTCTGCTGTTGGGCCTGCCTGCCTGCCCAGGCTCCATACTCACCTTTATCCTCTGCTTCTGAAGCATAGCTGCTTTGTGCAGCACAGTAGAGTGCCACGTGGCAGCTGAAGCGACCAAGAGAGTGCAGGCTTGCAGGAGGCGAGTCAAAATGCCTTTGCACCTGTGCAAAGTGCACGTTTGGTGCGCACACGCACACCCACCAAGCCACGCACACCGAACCGGTGGTACAATGTTTTGAAGCCCACCACTGCTACGGATCCATGATCAAAGTGGAGATCTCCTCTCAGCCAACCTCAAGCTGTAGAGCAGGAATGTCAAACTCAATTTCATTGAGGGTCACATCAAGGCTCTGATTGACCTCAGGGGGGCCAGGAGGGCGTGGCTAGCTGGGCGGGCATAGCCAGCTTAATTCCACTCACTGGGTGTGGCTGACCAGGTGGGCATGGCCAGCTTGATACCACTCCCCAAACTGCTGGAATGTTTCCTATTCGCATTGGGTAGACCGGGTTGAAGCGACGTGGGATGATCTCTTATATTTTCCAGGTTGGCCCCGCCAGCTAGATCTGACCACATCGCAGGCCACATTCAGCCCGCGGGCCTTGAGTTTGACACCCCTGCTATAGAGCCATTCCACCCTTGGGCACCCCTTAAGACTGGATCTTTGAGAACTCCTGTTTTAAAAAGAATGCATTCATCCAGACACACTTCGAACATGTATGATGAGGAAGGGAGATGCCTCAAAGGACACCTGTTTTTCAACAAAGGCGATTTCTTTTTCACATAAGCGGCAATGCAGGTGGCCAGTTTGTGTGATTCAGTACATGATGATATCAGAAGATCTGAAAATGCTTAAGTTTGCACAATCAGTGAACACTGGCGCACCAGCTATGTGTGGTGAGGACAGGAGCGGAGAAATCAGGCTGTGCTCCAACACTGGAGGCTTTTAAGAAGAGATTTATCTGAAATGGAAGAGGGACTCCTGCTTGAGAAGGGGGTTGGAGTAGAAGACCTCCAAAATCCCTTCCAACTATTATTCTGGAATGTTTTGGCACACTTTGGTGGTAAAGTCAAGCCGGTTTATCCAAAGGAAGCCAGATTCTGTATACAGATCGATCCGGTTATAAGAGAGGATTATGGAAAGTCATACGATGTGCGAAATCCTCGCTTAGCAACCGTGTGGCTTAGCAACCATTCAGTTACAACAATAAGGAAAAAGGAATTTTGCAGCCAATCCTCACATTTACAGCTTTTCGTAGGTTTGTAAAAACAGTGTTTCTTGATCCTACCCACTTGATGCTGACTGGAAGAATTCTGGGAGTTGAAAAAAGCAACTCCCTCTTGTAAAGATAAAGTGTTTAGAGATAGTAAAACCAAAGGAAGAAAAGATCTTACAAATTGTCCAAAGTAAGAATATTTTTTACAAATCACTTTTCTGTAATTTTTTTTGTTTTTTGTTTTTCCGGTCCTCTTTTCCCATCCCCTTTTTTCCTTTTTTTTTCCCCCCTACCCTTCAATTATGTACGTGTTATTATGTTGTTGTGTTTTTTTTTAAATTGTAAAATCTATAAAATTTGTTTTTTAAAAAAAGAAAAAAGCAACTCCCAAAATCCCCCAAATGAAAGTGGAGGGAAGAGCGTAGGGCACACTCATGGTTTCACTTAGCAACTGCTTCATCACAACCAAGTTGCCAGTCTCAATGATGGTCGCTAAACAAGGTGTCAACCCTGAAGTGAACCTGGCTGGGGCTATCTTGGAGGTTTCAGAGTTTGTCCCACACAATGGTGGGAGAGGGGGGGAACAGCTAGATGGGGTTTTGTAGCCAAGACAATAAAGCTTTCTTGTGGGAACCAAGGACATTCTCACAGGTTGCTGGCCAGAGGAGGAGCGAAGTAACCAAACAACCAGCCAGCACCTTGATTGGACAGTGGGACCAGTGACTTGGGGGAAAAGAAGAAATTTTTGCTTTTTAATTAGGTGAAAGCCGCGGTAACTTTCAGAGTCAGTTTTCACCAGTTTGTGCCAATAGGATGTATCCAATAAATTGTTCTTTGAGGAACTTGCCTGCCTTGGAGTTCTGATTTCTATGGGCGCATTACTTGGAACGCTGACACGAGGACTGCTATATACGACCCCCTAATACCAGGGGTGTTCTTGTCACTCACCAAAGCAGGCTCCAGGGGAAAGCGGACCGGATCCTGCTGCGCTCGCTTGTATTCTTCCCGCGTGATGCACATGTTGCTGTTCCCTCGGCAGAAAATGTGGCAGGGCCGGCAGGAGCCGCCATTCAGGGCTGACCCGACAAAGAGCGGCTGGCATTTTTCACAGTGTTGCCCCTAAGGGAAGGAGTAGACGGGGGGCAAGAATTTTACACGACGATGGGCAGCACACGGGGTGAATTTGGGGGCTCTGTGATGGGATTCTCAGGAGGGAAGGGAGCATTCCAGAGGAAGAGGCAACTGCTAAGGAGGGACTGCCCTCACCCTCTTTCTCTCACAGAGATATTATGTGTGAGAGAAAGAGAGTGAGGGCAGACCCACCTTAATAGTTCCCAAGTCTATCCTAGATACAGACAGTAGAATCCTCAGACTGGTAAGTATTATGTCAGGCCCAAAACTGGTTGCTTTACCCAGGGGTGTCAAACGCAACCCCCAGCGGGTTGAATCCAGCCCGGGAGGTGCTTAAATTTGGCCTGGGCGGCTACCCTGCAAAAACTAAGCTCGGGAAGGCCTTAACAACTACATTGATTCACTGTGGCAAGAACAACCATGAAATGGGTTCAAAATTCACTGATCAACTGTGTCTTTTTGCAACACAAATGTTGGGCTCAACTGTGGTCACAAGTTGAGGACAACCTGCACTCTATTAGGGAGGAGCTGTCTTCGCCCTCTTTCTCTTGCACACACGATATCCTCACTGAGTTGCCTCTTAACTGAGCTGCAGTGGCGCAGTAGTTAAGAGTGCAGTACCGCAGGCTACTTCTGCTGGCTGCCTGCAATTTGGCAGTTCAAATCTCACCTGGCTCAAGGTTGACTTGGCCTTCCATCCTTCCGAGGTCGGTAAAATGAGGACCCAGATTGCTGGGGACAATATGCTGACTTCATAAGCCACTTAAGAGTGGGATGTAAAGCATTGTAATGTGGTATGTAATAGCTGCTGCTGTTGCCATTCCTCTGGAATGCTTCCCCACTCCCCTCCTGGCAATCCACTTCCTTCCTACCTTCCATTGGAGCCTCAGAGGGAAGAAAAGGGGCTGAGAACACAGAGCCGGTGTGCTGAAAATCCAGCCAAAAATACTTCCATTTGTCCCTCCACTTTGCAGCCCTGCCCCACCAGTGTGCTTCTTCGCCCTCCTTACCATGGTGTTGTTAAAACACTGCAGGCACTGGTCTTGGGCTCCCACACCCCGGCAATTGCTGTGTTTGTTGCACTGGCATTCCACCGAGCAATTCTGACCCACGTAGCCAAAATGGCACTGGCATGCATTGGGTTCCACACAGGTCCCATTCACACAGCCTTGCTCGCACACCGGTTTGCAGAGTCCTGTAATGCTACAAGAAGAAGGGGAAGAAACAGGCAGAGTCACAAAAGAATCTTTGGGTACACGTGTGTACCTCTGTGCAGAAAGAGCAGGCCAGACAACACCAATTCTCCTTCGCCCTATCCCAGGGGTAGGCAACCCATGGCTCTGGAGCCGCATGCGGCTCTTTCATCCCTCTGCTACGGCTGTCACCAATCAGCTCCACAATTGATAGGGCTTTCATTTAGGACAGGTAGAGTAAAAAGGACAACGTGCTAGGAGGAGAGTCTATGGTGGGGGAACTGGACTTCCAGCCGGCAGAGGGGGAAAAAGGATGCTGTGCTAGGAGGAGACACTATGGTGAGGAGGAACTGGACTTCTGGTCGGCAGAGGAAGAAGGACACCATGCTAGGAGGAGACGCTATGGTGAGGGAACCGGACTTCCAGTCAATAGAGGATAAAGGACACTGCGCTTGGAGGAGACTCTATGGTGACGAATTGGACTTCTGGTCAGCTCCAGAATAGAATGGGGGGAGGGGTCTAGTTAGGGCCTGTGTGGCTCGTTGGGTGTTTAAGGTTGCCAACTCCTGCCCTATCCTCATCAATCATTGTTACTGGAATCCATAGGGCTTAGTAGAGATTTGAGTTCCAACTTATACAGGTAGTCCTTGACTTACTTGAGTTTGTTTAGTGACCGTTTGACGTTACAACAGCACTGGAAAAAAAGTGATCCTATGACTGTTTTTCACACTTATGATCGTTGGGACACGTCATCAAAATTAAGTTGCATGGCAACTGACTCATATTTGTGACCATTGCAGTGTCCCAGGGACACATGATCCCCTTTTACGAAGGAAAGCCAGATTCACCAAACAGCTCTGTTTCTCACTTAACAGCTCCACAGATTCACTTAACAACCGTGGCAGGGAAAGACGTAAAATGGGGCCAAAACTCACTTAACAAACATCTTGTTTGGCAATGGCAATTTTGGCCCAATTGTGATCGTACATTTAGGACTACTGCAGTGTTAGTGCAATATTTCTCAATCTTTTTTTTTAATTACTGATTTTTCTTATTAATTACATTTCTTAGTGCTTCATAAACATCGTGTTGTCTGGGTATTTAATTTGCTGAATGATACTAATCATATCCTTAATTTCTTTATTCCAATCACTGGTAGAATAAATACCATATTGGATAGCATATTCTGGGTCTTCTTTCTGCTTAATTTTCAATGCCAATCTATCCATTTCTGCACAACGTTTCCTCAGTCTTGACAACAACAAAATACAAGAGCATTCCTGCTTTCCAACACTGCGTGTACGCGCACGCACACACACACACTTGTGAGTAACCAGGTTTTAGTGGTTCAAGGACAGAGCTTTGCTTATGCACTTGGGCCTTGCAACCTCTCCCCTTTATACCCCTTTATGCAATCTAGCGAAGGCCAAGGATCCAAAAGCAGCAACAGGTGGGGAAAATCAGCCCCAAAATCAGCAGGTGTGTGCAGGTAAGGATTTTAAGCAGGTGTAATTTTTTTTTTCAGGCTGCGGAATTGAGGTTTCTTTCCCAGTTGTTAGAGGCCTCCCAGGAGAGCCAGACACAAGCTAGAAATACAGCTGGGGTGTCCTCCTTCATACTGACTTGTCCAGTGTGTAGCCGTTTTTGCAGGTGCATTTGTAGCTGTGGGGTAGGTCGCTGCAATTTTGGGTCTCGTTGCAGTCATGGTGCCCATTCAGGCACTCATTTTCAGGGGGGCACGACATGAATGCCCAGTCTGCATTTAGGCCACACAACTCCACCAGTCCTGCAGAGCAGAGAGGAAAAGAGAGGGGGAAATCTAAACTGCAGGGATTTTATTTGTGAAGAAAATCCTCTCTTTCGGCCCAGAGTTTCTCAAATTTATCTGTTGTAAGCTGAGTGGACTTCAACTCCCAGAATTCTCCAGCCAGCATGCTGGCTGCTCCCACCTACCCCTGCGAAGGCTCACCAAGAAAGGCCCTGCATATCTGTCCATCCCTTTACAAAGATGTCAAAACAATTATGCCCAGAAACATGATACTGGAAGCTGCTTCCACATATGAAGATATTTAAATATAGGGTTTTTTCCTCCTTTTTCACCCCTGGCTAACAAACCTCCTTTATTTTCCCCTCAACAACAACCCTGTGAGGTGAGTTGGGCTGAGAGAGAGGGACTGACTCAAAGTCACCCAGTCAGTTTTCATGGCTAAGGAACTCGCCATCTCCTGGTGATTGGCCCAAAGTCATGCAGCTAACTTTCCTGAGTAAAACAGGACTAAAACTCACAGTCTCTTGGTGATTTGGCCAAAGTTACCCAGCTGATGTTTGTTTTTAAAGCAGTACTAGAATTCACCATCACCTGGTGATGGGCCCACAGTCACCCAGCTGGCTTTTGTGCCCAAGGCAGTGCTGGTGATTGGCCAAAGACTTTTGTGCAGCTGACTTTTGTGCTAAAAGAGGTACTAGAACTCACCATCACCTGGTAATTGGCTCAGTGATCCAGCTGGCTTTTCTGCTTAAAGCAGTACTAGAACTCACCATCACCTGATTGGTCCAGAATAACTCTTTTGGCCCAAAGTGGTACTGGCATTTGGCCCAAAGCCATCCATCCAGCTTTCCTAAGGTGGGACTAGAACTCACAATCTCCCAGTTTCTAGCCTAGTTTCTAGCCTAGTTTCTAGCTATAACCACTACAGCAAACTGGTTCCATTTCTTGTTGTCTGCTTTCCGCTGCTCAGCCCCCCCTTCAATACCCTCCTCAAAACGTGCCAGCCAAACCCCAGGGACCCACCATGGCGAGGTCCACTCCGTCCGCCCTCCAGACAGCGCCCTTTGCCATTCTCTCCGCGGAAGCTGCACCAGCCACACCGAGGCTGCTGGATGCAGAGAGCACACTGCTGGAAATGGGAACAGGATGGCGCGCAACTCTCTGACCCACTCAGCACCCGGCCACACATCCCGGCTGCGCAGCGCATCGGTAGGTAAGTTGGACTCATACACTGCAGAGAGAGAGAGGGAAAAAATACATCACAGTTAAAAAGTCTCCAAATCTGGCCATGGTAAGACTGGTGGACTTCAATTCCCAGAATTCCCCAGCCAGCAATGCTGGCTGGGGAATTCTGGGAGTTGAAGTCCACCAATCTTATAGAGGCCAAATTTGGAAACATCCGCATTAGTGTCATGCCCCTGTTGGAGACTGAATCTGAGGAAGAAGCCAAACAACTGACAGGGAATGGGAGCGTGACTCCGTTGGATGTGGAGGAAACTGGGAAAAGGGCATAGTGCGGCTGGGTAGAGCAAGGGAGAGGGAGTTCAGAGGAAGACCCAGGCCCACCTCATCTTTATCCTAGGGCACGCAAGGAGGAACAGTGAAGGGAGCAACGCGGGTGTGTGGCTTACGGGGGAGGAAAGGGCCCTGATTCCCTTCATTAGCTGCAGCTGGGAAGAGAGTTTAAAAGAGATGAAAGCTGAGAGCGGTGTCTGCTGGGAACAAATGTGAGTTTATCTTACGATGACCTTGGTTATCTGCCTTACTGGCATCCTCCCAACCATGTTGAATTACTGCTGTGCCTTCAAGTCTGGAATTGCTTCTCCTGCCCTGTTGGACTAATGACCTCATCCTGCCTTTATTGGACTAACAGTTATAGTTTTTGTTGACCACGTTTTGGACTTGATTCTCTGCAGCCAAAGGCTGTTCCTGGGAGAGGTTTTCTCCTGCCAGAAGGTAACCGGGACATTGGAGGCAAAGTTGGAGCTAATAAAGGGACTCCTATTGATTATCTGACTGTGTTGCCTTTGTGTCACACCCCTTTGGGTCCTCACAATTAGAGTCTCCCCATCAGAATCGATGTACGCTGACTGCCCCAAATCATTTACCTGCTGCAGGCTGACGCTCCAGACACACTGCTGCCAACCCCCATCTGCCCCCTTGGAGCTGAGGCAATCTCCACATGTGCTGTGGTTGTGGCAGGGTGTGGGGCAGGCCAGGGGGGGAGAGGACTCCACGGGCATCGGGGAGACGTTGAGGAGCGAGTGGCTGAAGCAAGTCCAGTCGTAGGTGGGCTGTACGCTGAGGATGCGGCGGGTCTCCCCTAAGCATTGGGTGGAGAAGAAGGGTGAAGATTAGGAGCTTTCAAGGCATGGATCGTTCCCCTTCATTGGCCAATCGATACTAGGAGACAAGCATGGTGGTCCACCATATTCAGTCTCTTCTTTCAGTAGGAGAAGACTGAGAATGGAAGAAGAGGAAGACTCAGTTTGGGAGAAATGGATGTGTCTTCTCCATAAACTTCTCAAATGAACAGAGGGAGAACTTGGGGAGGACTTGGAGAGGTGGACATCAAGAAGGCTGATTTCTAGATGCTCTCCAGGAACCAAAGCTTCTTGGACAGAGTCTCTTCTGGTCTTCCAAGCCATGCCACCTTTCACCAACTCTGTGGTTAATTTTACAGTCATTAGCCACATCTTCCCCAATGATCCGGGACGCAGTGGCTCGATGGCTAAGACGCTGAGCTTGTTGATCAGAAAGCTCGGCAGTTCGAATCCCTAGCGCTGCATAACGGAGTGAGCTCCTGTTACTTGTCCCAGCTTCTACCAACCTAGCAGTTCGAAAGCAAGCGGAAAAATAGGGACCACTTTGGTGGGAAGGTAACAGCGTTCCGTGTGCCTTCGAAGGCGTTTAGTCATGCCAGTCACATGACCACGGAGGCGTCTTTGACAGCGCCGGCTCTTCGGTTTTGTAACGGAGATGAGCACCAGTGCCCCCTGGAGCGTATGACTGGCACGTATGTGCAAGGGGATCCTTTACCTTTACCCCAGTGATCACAGCCAGAGCATAGAAAAAGTCAGAGAAGTACAGGTAATCCTCCACTTATGACCACAATTGGGCCCAAAATTTCAGTTGCTAAGTGAGACATTTGTTCAGTTTTACCCCATTTTGCGACCTTTCTTGCCACAGTTGAGTGAAGCACTTGTTTGTTTTGTCATTTAATCATCCCATTATCCCTTGCAGGGTGGAGATTGAGCAACTGAATGGAGCTGAGTGTTTACTGGCTGGATGCCCTTCCTGTTGCCAATGCAGAGTTCGCAGCAGGTATAATCTCATTGTAATTAAGTGAAGCATTGTCATTGTTAAATCAATTACACGGTTTAGTGAATGTGACTTTGCTTGCCAGAAGAACGCAAAAGGGGATCCCATGACCTCAGAACATTGCAACCGTCCTAAAGATGGGTCAGTTGCCAAGCATCTAAATTTTGGTCAAATTACCATGGGGTCATTTGTGCAAGTCGTTAAGTGTGAAAAATGGCCATTAAGTCACTTTTTCAGTGCTGTTGTAACTTCGGTCACCGAATGAACTGTTGTAAGTCAAGGATTACCTGTAGCACAAGAATGGACGGTATGGAGAGATCTAGCGCACAGACACGACTGAATGGATAACATCATCATCAATCATCGTTACCTCCAACCGCTGTTGTTCTTTTTTGGCATCTTCTTTCTCAGACCTCTCTGCTCCTCATGCCTCACCAGGGGTGGGCTTCAAAAATTTTAGCAATGGGTTCTCTGCCTGGTTGCTGGGTGGGTGTGGCCATGGTGGGTGTGCCTTAGTCGGCCTCCTGCACGGGGGGGGGGGGGGGTGTTTTTGCCCGGCCTGGCCTCCTGAGGCTTTCCTAAAGCCTCCAGGAGGGTGAAAACAGCCTTCCTGGACTATGGAGGCTCTCTGGAAGCCATAAACAGGCCCATTTCTGGCCTTCCTGAACTTCCGGGAGGCCCGTTTTTCACCCTCCCCGAGCCTCCCCGTGAGATTTGCACTTACCTGCATCCAAAATGGGCCACATGGGAACTCCTGAGAGGGGCGGGGGCCAGCCCAGAGTGGGATTTGGGGGTTCTCCAAACTGCACAGAATCTTAACTAGCGGCTCCCCCGAACCCCTGCAAACCCCCACCAGCACCACCCCTGCCTGTATTCATCTCCCCCCATGACACCTGGGAAGGTTGCACAACCCAGCAAGGTTCAACCAAGCCTGGGACTCAAGACAACCTACAAAGTTGCCTCTGGGCGGGCCTTGCACTTACCTGCATCCAAAATGGGCCCTGTGGGGATCCGGGGTGGGCGGGGCCAGCCAGGAGTGGGATTTGGGGGTTCTCTGAACTGCACAGAATCTTAGCTAGCGGCTCTCCCGAACCCCTGCAAACCCCCAGCAGCCCCACCCGTTCCTTGCCCTGGAGCCCTTCCCCCCACTTCTCTCCTCCCTCGTCCCTTCATCTCTCCCACCCTCCGCCAATCACAGGTCTGGTCCCTCACCGGTGCGCTTGAACTGCCTCGTCCACATGCACTTCCCCGACGCCGTGCACTTGGCGCAGTCGGAGGCCTCGCACGAGATCTCAGAGCAGTTGCTGGCCACGAAGATCTCCCGCTGGTTGATACGGCAGTCGTTCTCCGACGTGCAGCTGCCGGTGCTACCGATGCATGCGCCCTCGGGGCAGTTGGTGCACCATTTGCACTGCGGTAAAGGCTGGGGGAGCAGAGAGCAGTCACAAAACCTGGCGGCTGCAAATCCAGCCATGTGATCTAATCAGGGGTGGGCTTCAAAGATTTTTAGCAATGGGCGTGGCCCAGTCGGTTTGCCAAAACTACCAAATGCTTTCCTGGCTTGGAAAAATGATTATACTAGGACTGCATCCACGTAATTGGAGGTTCTTCATCAAGAAATCCTGCCTACGTACAATACATACACCTGTGTTTCTCAAAGATGGCAAATTTAAGATGTGTGGACTTCAACTTCCAGAGCTCCCCAGGGATCACACGTGGACTTCAACCCTCCCAGAATTCCCCAGCCAGCCATTCTCCACTGCCTATATTCCCCCCCTCGCCCTCCCCCAAATTCTCTCTTTACAGGCTGGTCACATTAGGCCTACATGCTGCCATTATAACCCCATCTCTCTTACTTCTCCTTGCAAAGTGAGTGCAGGATCAAAAGTTTTATGATCCCGTCAATCTGAGTACTGTCTCTAAGTGCTGCCAGCACATGGGTAAGTTGCTACTTACGGGAATACCCAGGCTGTGGGCCATGGCGCGAGGATGTTGGGCGAGGCACTCGCTACAAGTTCTGAGCCGGCGACACTCATCTGGAGACCTTGGGGTGGGAAAGCAGGAAATCCCACCAAAGGAGCAGCCTTGTCTGCACGAAGAAGAGAAGAGAAACCATGAGATTCAATCATGGACCAAACTCCACGTACATTTCTAATCATTTCCAGAAGTGATTTGCCGTTGATGCCTTCCTTGGGGTTGTGGGAAAGTGACTGGCCCAAAGTCACCCGGCTAGTTTTCATGGCTAAAACAGGAACTAGAACTCCCAGTCTCCTGGTGATTGACCCAATGGCCGTTAAGTGTGAAAAATGGTCATCAGTGCCGGCTGTAACTTTGAGCAGTCACTAAATGAACTGCTGCAAGTTAAATATGACCTATGTTCTCTCGTACCTTTCAGCCGCATCTGCTGAGAGGCAGCTGGCGTGGCACCAGACACAGCTGGCATTGGAGCCATTGCAAGCTTCCGGGCTGGAGAAGATCAGGCAAGGGTCGTGGGGCACCGAGAGGGCCAGCATGCGCCCCAAGGCCACCCCATTGAAGCCCCCGGAGAGGTAGAGGCGGCCTCCCACCGAAGCCATGGCGTGGGCGATGGATTCCGTGATGGGCTCCCCCACCACGGCCCCGTCTGCAGAAAGGAAAGACAAAATTTTCAGTTGAGAAAAATTGATGGGGTGGGACACGGGAGGGGAGGAAGAGCACTGTCAGAGTGAGCAGAGCTTTACTACATGAGTCAACCCAGCAGCGATATCAGCAAACAGAGGCTTGTAATAAATAGTGATTTTATCTACAAAAGAATATACACAACACTGACTACCAGCATAGGTCAAATAAGCAGCAATTACATCAGGGAAGACGGGAGAGATGGGGAGAGAGGAAAATGGAGAGGAGGGGGAGGGGAAGGGGAGGAGGAGAGAAAGGGAGGGAGAGAGGAAGAGGGAAGGAGGGGGGATGGAGAGGAGGAGACAGAGAGGGGGAGAGGGAGAGGGAGGGAGAGAGAGAAAGAGAGAGAGAGAGATGCCCTAAACAGGCCTCTTCTTATTATACAGGCTCTTAAAGGGATAACAGCCAAAAACTTTGCTGACTCATTCCCATCATTACATCATTGCATCAGGGATGCCAAGGGACTGAATCCGAATCACGTAACCATGGGGATGCTGCAATGGTTGTGAAGTGTTAAGACTGGCCACAAGTCACTTTTTTCAGTGCCGCTGTAACTTGAATGGTCACCAAACTAATAATTGAAGGCGAATATACATGTCCAGAGCACACCTAGAGTCCTGCATCCAGTTTTGTCACCACACTATAAAAAAGATGTCGTGGCTCTAGAAAGAGGGCAGAGAAGAGCAACCAGGATGATGAGGGAACTGGAGACTAAAACATATGAAGAACAGCTACAGGAACTGGGCCTGGCTAGTCTAGTGAAGAGAAGGACCAAGGGAGACATGATAACAGTCTTCCAATATTTGAGGGGCTGCCACAGAGAAGAAGGAGGTCAAGCTATTTTCTAAAGCGCCTGAAGGCCAGACAAGGAACAATGGATGGAAACTGAACAAGGAGAGATTCAACCTGGAAATGAGAAACTTTCTGACAGTGAGAACAATCAACCCATGGAACAGAAGTTGCCCTCGGAAGTTGTGGGAGCTTCATCACTTGAGACTCTCAAGAAGAGATTGGACTTGCATCTGTCAGAAATGGTGTAGGGTCTCCTGCTTGGGCAGGGGATGGACAAGGTCCCTTCCAACTCTATTATTCCAGATATATACTCTAGGACAAGGGTCAGCAACCTGTAGTTCTGGAGCCGCATGTGGCTCTTTCATCCCTCTGCTGCGGCTCCCTGTCGCCAGTCGGCTCCATAATTCAGAGGAAAAAGGACGCCGTACTAGGAGGAGATTCTATGGTGGGGGACCCAGACTTCCAGTCGGCTCCAGAATTGACGGGGGGCTTCCGGTTAAGACTTTTGTGGCTCTTTGCGTGTTTAAGGTTGCCGACCCCTACTCTAGGTTGTAAGCTTGCTTATACTTTTACCTGTGATGTTGGGAAGGATCCACGTATTGCAATTCAGCTGGTAGAAAAAAACGTGGTTGGTGAAATTCTCCCGTTCGGTCCGCCCTCCGATGACCACCATGGTATCCTTCAGCACGGCTGCCACGTGGAAGAAATGAGCCAGGGGCTGGAGAGGGATGGAGAGATTGGCATCTGATTTGCATCCAAGGCTCATCTTGGAAGATGCTTCCTTCTTCCCGATTGGGGGTCCTATCAGTCCCCAATTCAGGATTATATTTAGGGGTTTTCTAAATGGTGGTGTTGTGGTCTGCCGGGCAGCCTGTGGAGCTAGCAGCAGAGTCAGACAGTGGGGAGGAACATGGGCCAGTCCTGGAGTCTGAGGAGAGCTCAGACGAAGGGACCTGCATTCAACACAGAGATGGGGCCAGGACCATCTGATAATTATGTGCTGACTCCGGAGCCTCCAAAGTCTGACATCAGCGAGGAAGAGAAACACGAGGAGCCTGTTTCCAAGGTGCGCTTGTGCAGAGCTGCCAGAAGGCAAGAACAGTTAAGACAAAAGGGGGGACTCGGAAGTAAGGCTTGGAGACGATTGGTGCTTCCCATAAGACATAATGGAGGAGCAAAGGGACATGAGCCTTTGCAGGAAGCAACTTTGTTCGTGCTGGTAGGTTTAAATTCTGAAGCTCCATGTTGACTTTGTGCTCCATTTGGCCTTGTATAGCTAATAGGCAATTTAGTCATGGTCAGCATTTCAAGGGAGATAAAGGTGGGTTGTTTCAGCCTTATCCCGAAGGAATATGGCAGACTTCTATTGGCCGATTCATAAACTGTTTGGGACCATTATGGGCTGTGAATGCATATAATTCACTGCCACTGAAATAAAAACAAGATTTTTCGGAACAGCTTGTGAGTGTTACTGTCTCAGGAAACCTTGGTCAGAAGAGGCTTATTGGTATCAAAGGTTAGCCCTGTAAAAACCATGCTTGCTTCCTCACTGCCACCATCCCCCCCTCCTGTGAGATCTATGCAACTCTACAACAGGTAGTCCTCAACTCATGACCAAAACTGACCCCAACATTTCTGTTGCTGACATCTGTTAAGTGAGGTTTGTCCCCATTTTACGATCATTCTTGCCACTGTTGTTAAGAGAATCCCTGCAAAGGGATCACATGATCCTGGGATACTTCAACCTTCATAAATACGAGTCAGTCACCGAGGATCTGAATTTGGGTGACGTGACCAGGGGGATGCTGCAACAGACTTCCGTAGGAAAAATGGCTGTGGGTCACTTTTTTCAGTTCCATTGTAACTTTGGTCACTAAATGAACTGTTGTTAAGTTGAGGGCTATTTGTATCTGAAATGGCCCCTTGAGAAAATTAATTGCCCACCCCTGAACTAAAGGAAACATCTCCATGTTCTCTCTCCGAAGGCCACCTGGGCATCCTTGTTAGTTCTGCTCTCACCTTTGGTCCTTGAGATGGGGCCAGTAAACTCCAGGTCAAGTTGGGATAATAAAGGCTGTAGAGTTCAGGAGAAGCTGATACCATCTCCACATGGAAACGGTGGCCGCCGAAGACGTAAACAGCATCTGTGCTCTCATGGTATACAGCTGAATGGCCGTAGAGACCTGCAAAGGAAATCTGGAGTACCAGGAGTTCATATGTATGGCTTTGGGGATCCCTATTTAGGCTACAGTTTCTCAACCTTGGTGTTCTGACCAAGCTCCCCAAACCTTTATTAGGAGCACTGGCAGCCCCGGCAAAAAGTTTCTCTCTCACCTCAAGCTAACAAGTCTGTCCAGCAGGGGAAACGAACAGTTGTCCGCCACATCTATTCATCTTGGCCCTCTGCCTTTTATCTCCAGAGCTGGAGGGGGGGGGGGGGCTTGTAAGCAGCAGTGGCTCTTCCATCTCAAGGATCAGCCCATAGATTTCCACTGCTCTCCTCTCCTCTCTTCTGCCTTCTGTGCATTCGCACTGGACCCGGCTGTTCTTCCTATTCCTCATCAGCCACCTCCACACCTGGGGGCTGATGACTCTCCATCTGAGGGCTGATGGACAGCCCAGGTGCCACCTCTCTCTCTCTCTCTCTGCCAGCTCCATTCCCTTTTCCCCCTTGGAGCTCTCAGGTTGCTCTGATGCTGACCCTGACTCCCATACCTCCTCCTCCTGTGATTTGGCTGCTGGAGGGGCTGGCAGCCACAAAGCGTGGCAACTTGGCTGGCTGGGGAATTCTGGGAGTTGAAGTTCACCTTCTTCAAGTTGCTCAGGTTGAGAAACATTGACTTAGAAGCCCTCCAACTGACTTAGAAGCCCTCTCCCTTCTAACTCTTCTATTCTATTGCTATTATTTCTATTGCTATTATTTCTATTCTATTCTATTTTACTTCTATTCTATTCTACTTTATCTACTCTACTCTACTCTACTCTACTCTGCAGTCTGGGGAATTTGGAGGGTTTCCTTTCCTTGGAAGTTTTTATAAAAAGAGAGCTGACTTTATAACTCCCACTGTCTCTTGGTAATGGAACCTGGAGTTCCTTTCCAAAATTTTATGTCAATGACTACAGTATTAGGCTCACTCTCTCCCTGAATTCCCTGCTGACATCGTCCTGATCATCTACCTGTCGGGGGTGTTCCTGCCTGGTTCCCGGCATGCCAGCTCTCTGATGCCACATTGTATTCCAGCAGTTTCTTGTTGAAGCCGTTCTCGGGAGAGTAGCCACCGATCAGAAGCAAGGATGAGCCACGCCGTGCCGTGAGGGTGTGACCAGCTACGGCTGGGATCAGAGGGTCCTAGTATGCATGGGAAGAAAAGAGAGAATGCTTTTTAAGACGAAAGAGAGGGACTGAACAGAAGATGGCTCTCTGTTCTCCACCTGCTGGAGTCATCTTTAGATGAATGATAAGAGGAATAAGGCCTGGAGCTCCCTTACGGTGAAAAACCATGTCACTGTTCATCATCGGAGAAGACTTAAGGCAGTGCTCAGATTTTTTGACTGGGTATGGACACTCATTCACCTTCTTCGTTGTGCAGGAAGATGATGTCACGCAGCAAACCAAACAGTCTCTCCTCTCACCCTCCTGCTGTTCTAGATTATTTGTTGCTAAAGAGTTAAGAGGAAATTAGGAAGGCCTCAGTCTCCCCCTTTCTCTCAGGTGAGAATAACCAGACCCCCATGCAGAGTTCGAATAAGCTACTTTATTGTTCTCTGCCTGCAATACAGGAATCTCCCCAGACGGGCAGCTTTTGCCTGGGAAAGGCCAGATAAGGCTCCAAGCATTCAAGGGTGTCTGTGTATGTGTGGCAGAGGGGGGGGGGGAGGAAGGAAAGGGGGAGAGCGAGGGAGGGAGAGGGAGAGGGAGAGAGAGGAAACAGCAAAGAACAGCACATAGAAAGGCTGCTTCTCCAGGAACTGCTTGAGAGTGATGAGGAGTTAGCCTGCAGTACCCGGGGAACAACTAAGGGAGCTTCATAGGATCCCACCCAAGAATGCATAGTATGGAGAACATCTTACCGGCAGAAGCCTCCACTGCAAAGTGGTGAGGTTGAGCAGCCAGAAATCGCTGGCCACGCCATCCGCCGTCAGCCCACCAAGGACGTACATGGCTTTGCCTGGGGATATGTAGGCAGCCGCATGGAAGTAGCGGGGGTTGGGGCCTGGCCCTCGGTCCTCGGTCCCTGCCAGCATCTGAGTCCAGCGACGTTCGGCGATGGAGTACCTGGGGAGTCACACCACCTTTGGCTGTTGTGCTCCCAAGGGTGGTTGATTGTTTGGGGAGGGGCCCTTGGAGGGATGGAAGAGTCTCTTTTACCTGTAGACATTACCCAGCATTCCTTCACGCAGCGACATGCCTCCAAACATCCAGAGTGTGGAGTCAGGACCCTCCACCATGGTATGGCCCAAACGGTGAAGGAAGCGGCTGGCTGTGTCCTTGAGAAAGGAAAATATGGAGAGGGGATGAGGCTGAACCCAGCTGTTCTCAAGACAAGGCTGAAAATTCTTGTATGATTGATCTGACATAACCTGCTCCCTGTCATCATAGCAATAGCACTTAGACTTGTATATCGCTTTATAGTGCTCTCTCTAAGCGGCTTACAGAGTCAGCCTCTTGCCCCAACGATCTGGGTCCTCTTTTTACTGAACTCAGAAGGATGGACGGAAGACTGAGTTCACCTTGAACTGGTCAGAAGCAAACTCCTGGCAGTCGGCAGAGTTAGCCTGCAATACTGCATTCTAACCATTGAACCATGGATGGATGGATGGATGGATGGATGGAAGGAAGGAAGGAAGGAAGGAAGGAAGGAAGGAAGGAAGGAAAATAAAGATTGAAAGAGAAGGAGAGAAGGAAGGAAGGAAGGATCAGGGAAGGAAGGAAAGAAGGAAAGAAGGAAAGAAGGAAGGAAGGAAGGAAGGAAGGAAGGAAGGAAGGAAGGAAGTACTTCCATAGGACAAAAGTAACTTACAGCTGTCAACTGGGTGTCAATTAAAGTTTCCCAAATGATCTTGTCAGCTTCCAGGGGGATGGTGCAGTCGGCCCCAGCAAAGCGATGGCTGCAGATACACAGACCCAGTCTCTGGAGAAAGAGTGAGGATAAGACAAGGAGGACTGTAGGAGGAATACAGATCAGGGCTTGGTTTCATTGGGGAAAAAGCACCCAAAATGTCCACATCAGCCTATCTCAGATCGGTTAAACCCAACGGCTAAGGTAACAGACTCGTGTCTTTGAAATGCCAGCCAAATGACACTTCGTTACCCAAACAAGGTGACATCATCATTGCTACTCTGATGATGTTAGCTAGCTTGCTGGGCTTGCTCATCGCCCAGGCTGGCAGCTCGATTCCCATGAGCAAATAAACTGCGGAGAAACAAGAAAGCAGCCTCCCCCGATTGCCTACTGGAATTCAGGCAAAAGTAACATCGCCGGTAAAAAGATTCCTCTCAGAGGCAGCCAGCCACCTTGGTGATCCCTGGCTAACATTGATTTAGTGCCATATGTGTGAACTCGTAAAGCATTCTTGGCCTGCTCTCGAGTTGCTCTAGGCAGGAGGGAAGAAAACTGATGGAGCAGCAGGGCATCCACAACCAGAAGCATATTCCATGCTTATCTTCTTCAAGACTGTATCCCAGGCTACCGGGATCAACTGTGTGATCTCTACAGCCTGGGGAAGTGCTCTGTTGGAGAATATGATTTATGACACACCCTGGGGAGGGAGGGGGAAAACAGGGTCGTAGGTGGGCTGTAAATTACATGAGGCAGAGCCGACTTCATTTGGGTATGTGCCGACAGGTTACTCCTAATAAATAACCAGATGTCTTTTTGAAACTTGGCTGAGGCTCATGGTTTAATTAGGGCATCCGTCGGAACCCTGACAATACACTATATAAATAATAAATAAATAAATTCACTGAACAACTGTGGCAAAGAAATGACGTAAAATGGAGCAAAATTCACTGAACAAATTTCTTGCTTAACAACCAACGAACGTGGGCTCAAATTGTGGTTGTAAGTGTAGGACTACCTTCTATGGAACACATTATTTCAACCATCTGAACTTTCTCCTCTTAAAACAGATGTCCCCACAACTCACTCACCCTGTTGCAAAGCCCTTGCCCAGCGTGAGCACTACAGTTGCCGGGACAGATCTGGAACTTGCAGCTGGGCCCGGTATAGCCAGGCTTGCAAACACAGTGGCCCTGCTGGCATTCCTGGTTGACGTGGCAGCTGGGCCGGCAACGGTGGACCAGGTACGTTGCATTGAAGCCTGAGGCGTCGCTAGTGTTAGCTTCGTAGTAGATGACCAGGAGGCCTGCAAGTTTGAAGAAGGATAAACCTTGACAAGGACCCCAGAGCTGTGAGGGTTGCAGGGAGGAGGGAGGGAAAATGTTCTTCTAAAGCTGTGTTTGTCAACCTCAGCATCTTGAAGATGGATGGGCCTCAACTCCCAGAATTCCCCTAGCCGGCATGAAGGGGCTTCAACCCCAAGCATGCTGGCTGAGGAATGCTGGGAACTGAAGTCCACCCATCTTCAAGTTGTTAAGGCTGAAAAACCCAGCACTAAGGAAAAGAGCTTGGAGGACGCCTTCAGACCCTCATGAAACACAAGAAGCAGAGTGCAGAAGATACAAATAGGAACAAAACCAGTTTAGATTACCTCATCCTGCACAGGATTTCAACCCCTTAGAACAGGGGTGTCAAACTCGATTTCATTGAGGGCTGCATCACCTTGGGGGGGCTGGGGAGGGCTGGAGAACCCATTGTCTCCAGACTTACTTACTTATTTACTTTTTCCTTCCCTCTTCCTTCTCCTTTCTAATATGTCTTTAATTCAAGCTTGCATGTTAAGTCAACATTTGTACTTACACACAGACTGTCTACAACTAAAATGGTGGGCAGCCTTGTAGACTAGAATAGAGTTGGGAGGGACCTTGGAGGTCTTCTAGTCCAACCCTCTGCTTAGGCAGGAAACCTTCTGCCATTTCAGACAAATGGATGTCCAATCTCTTCTTAAGAAATTCCAGCTTTGAAGCATTTACAACTTCTGGAGGCAAGTTGTTCCACTGATTAATTGTTCTCACTGTCAGGGAATTCCTCCTTAGTTCTAGTTGCTTCTCTCCTTGATTGGTTTCCACCTGTTGCTCCTTGTCCTGCCCTCAGGTGCTTGGAGAACAGCTTGACTCCCTCTTCTTTGGGGCAGCCCCTGAGATATTGGAACACTGCTATCATGTCTCCCCAAGTCCTTCTTTTCATTGACTACACATATCCAGTTCCTGCAACCGTTCTTCATATGTTTTAGTCTCCAGTCCCCTAATCCTCTTGGTTGCTCTTCTCATTTAGCATCAAAGTTAGAAGCTGCCAACTTAATTTTAAGGTTTTAAATGTGTTACTGTTTTTCTATTTTCATTCTTATGAAAATGAAGGGACTTTCTCAACAGTGAGATGGAAGAGGGATATAAAATTAATACATAAACAGACTTCAACTGAATTTTTCTTTTTGCCCCTCTTACCTGATACTGCTTCGACAGTGACAGGTCGGGGATGACTCTGGCCGCAGAATGCCCCAATGAGAGTCCGATCCAGCTGGATCAGTCCTGTGTCCAGGAAGTCGGGGACTCCATCAAAAACGTAGATATAGTTGTGCTAAGGAGGCATTGAAAGAGATGAGACCCCAACAGAGTTAGAAATGCTGCTGTTTTAGCAAGAGATCCATATAATAACACGGCTGTCAGGTGAGTGGATATGTACAGGGAGTCCTCAGTTTGCGACCAAATTTATGTTGCTAAGTGAGCAATTTGTTAAGTGAGTTTGGCTCAGGGGTGGGATTCAAAAATCCCAGCGACTGGTTTGCTGCCCGGTTGCTGGGTGGGGGGGGGCATGGTGGGCGGGACCTACCGGGAACTTCCTGTTTCCGGCTTCTGGTGGGCCTCCAGAGCCTGAGGAAGGCCATTTTCACCTTCCCAGGGATCCAGAGGCCTCCCCCAGGTCTCTGGAGGCCCACCGGAAGTCAGAAACATGCTCGTTTCTGGACTTCCAGAAGGCCCATTTTTCTCCTTCCCAGAGCCTCCATGTGGGCCCTTAACCTCCATCGAAAACGGACCGCGTGGAGAGCCCTGGGAAGGGTGGGGCCAGCCAGTCATTTGAAATACTGGTTTGATGAACCAGCTGTAACTTTAACATCTGGTTCGCTTGAACCGGTCCAAACTGGTAGAATCCCACTCCTTGATTTGGCTCCATTCTATCACTTTTCTTTGCCAGGTTTGTTAAGGGAAACCCTGCCGTTGTTAAGTTAGCAACACGGTTGTTAAGTGAATCTGCCTTCCCCACTGGCTTTGCTAATTGTCGGAAGGTCGCAAAAAGGGATCACGCGACCCTGGGACACTGCGACCATCATAAATATGAATCAGTTGCTAAACATGCTGCAATGGTCGTAAGTGTGAAAACTGTCCAAAAATCATTTTTTTCAATGTCTCCTTCTGCTTTTTCCAAACTTTAAAACCTGCACCGTCGGGGGCTGCAACTTGCCCCGATTAGTGACCTCCTGAACTCACACCTTTGTTATCCCTCTCGCTTACCATACAAAGGGTGTCCGGCTGAATAGTGAGTGTGATTGTTGGGCAGGTTTGTTCTGGCCGGCAAGGCTGGATGTCCGCACCAGTTGACAAAACCCAGACGCAGTAAGAGAGCCCGTTGGCAAGGGGGCCCCCAGCCCGCTGAGAGCTCAGGGAGGAAGAGGAAGAGAGGTTGAGCAGCAAGGTGCGCCCCACGCATTCCTGGTAGCAAATGCCACCATTTCTGTGGAAGAAAAAAGAAATCCATGGAAAATATGGGCTCAGGCTCACAGGCTCCGGTATTTATTTATTAAAATATGCATTTATTTTAAATACTTTAATAATAATAAAAAGTCTTTACTGATTAGCCCTTGGGCCATGTCAAAATACAAAGTTCAGCAACAATTAAATACAAATAATACAAACATAGTACGTATACATCTAAATACACAAAAAGGAGAAAGAGAAAAAAAATACAAATATTATAGTGCACCCCCAGCCCCGGAGACCATTTTTTCCTCTTATATTTTTTCTTCTATAATGATGAAAAGATATACAATATATTCCAATTGTGCCCTTATCCCTTCCAAAACAACATATATTCTTGAATAGGTTTATTTCCTTTGCCTTCCACCAACACTGTTTTTATAAAATCCCCCCATATTTCATCACAATCGTTTGCTTTAATCATCCCTTTTTTAAATTTAATTTCTAATGAAAGAAAGAAAGAAAGAAAGAAAGAAAGAAAGAAAGAAAGAAAGAAAGAAAG
>BLBF01000071.1:4634280-4645017 GCA_015471245.1 Laticauda colubrina
AAGAAAGAAAGAAAGAAAGAAAGAAAGAAAGAAAGAAAGAAAGAAAGGGAGGGAAGACAGATCAGGGAAGGAAGGATCAGGGAAGGAAAGTAGGTGGGAAGGGAGGGGGTAGAGAGACAAAGAAAGGAAGGAGGCAAAGAGGAAGAAAGATAAAGGAAGATTGGATGGATGGATCAGGGAAGGAAGGGGGGGAGGGATGAGAGAGAGAAAGAAAGGAGGGAGGGAGGGAAAGAAGGAAGGAAGTCAATTCTTCAGAAAGAAAGAAAGCAGCCAAATTAAGGCCCTTTTAACTGTCTTTTTCACAGGCAATGTGACTTCATTCTCAGCAATTTGAGAGGTGTGCTCCCCCTCCAGCCTCTCACCTGGGGTCTCCTGAGTAGCCGGGGGCACAGCGCTCACAGTGCAGCCCTCCGGTGGGTGGGGTGCAGTAACAGGCCCCTGTGGCGCTGTGGCAATAGCCCATCTCCTCTAGGCCATGCTCGTTGCAGGCACATTGACGGCAGCCGGTCTGGGTGGTGGCATTCCCGTAGCTACCCGGCCGGCAAAGATGGCAGCGTTCCCCGTGAGTCCAGTCTAGGCCCACCAGTGCAGACAAGTACGATTGTGGGGGGAGAGAGAGAAGCAGGTAGAGTGAAACACAAAGGAAGAAGAGAAAAGGCAGGTGAGGCCCTTGTTCATAACCTACAAGAGTTGCACGGCCAGCAGTGAGAAGGGTATTTGCATAACGCTGGAAAAATGAGGAACCCCTACAGAAGAAAATGTAATTTAAAAAATACTAGATTGTGCAGAAATGGACCTTAAAGATAAAGAATACAGAAGATACAGAATACTTTTTAACATTGGATTTTTTTTATCAATGGTTAGACAAGAGGTAGGTATTAGACATTATGATTGTGTGTATAAATATGTATAAATAATATAGATAGATGATAGGTAGGTAGGTAAATAGGTTGATGGATATGGATGATAGGTAGGTAGGTAGGTAGATGATTGATTGATAGAAAGATAGATAGATAGATAGATGGATGGATGGATGGATGGATGGATAAATAGACAGACAGACAGACAGATGATAGATGGATGGATGATAGGTAGGTGGGTAGGTAGATTATAGATAGATAGATAGGTGGGTGGGTGGATGGATGGATGGTTGGATGGTTGGATGGATGGATGGATAGATAGATAGATAGATAGATAGATAGATAGATAGATAGATAGATAGATAGATAGATAGATAGATAGATAAATAGATATGGATGATGGATGGATGGACAGATAAATAGACAGACAGATAGATGATAGATGGATGGATGGATGATAGGTAGGTAGGTAGGTAGATGATAGATATCCTAAACTTTAGCCCTGAAGGCTTCCAAAAGTTGCAATCAAACTGCAATGATTCCAGGTAGGCCTCGACTTACAACCAATAAAAATTTTTTTGGAAAAATAAAATAAAATAAAATCCCCGTCCATAAAACTGGAAACACATAACATGGAAATGGCTTTCTGAAGGGATTGCTGGGTAGGCTGACACTCACTCTGGCATTCATCACAGAACCCGGGGCCCTTGACGTTACAGGTGCTATGGAAATGGCACCCACAATCCAGGTTGCACTGCACTCCGCTGGGGGGAGGGGTGGCCCCCGTGATGAGTTCGGTGGTCCAGCCTAAGTCGCACAAACAGGTGAAGTTGGGGGCTCCGCTGCATTCTCCATGGGCGCACTCATCGTAGCACCTGGAGGGGGGGGGAGGACAAAAGGAGAATCCCATCAGTCTCTTACCTCAATGTTTCTCAACTTTGGCACCTTTGAGATACGTGGACTCTGAAGATCATTGAACGCATGGATGAAAACTAGCTGTACCTGTACAAAACTTGGCTGGCTGAAGAATGCTGGCTGTGGAATTCTGGGAATTGAAGTCCACACGTCTTAAAGGGCCAAGGTTGAGAAACAATGCTAGCTGGGGAATTCTGGGAGTTGAATTCCATGCATCGCAAAGGTGCCATGGTTGAGAAACTCTGTTCTACTTGGTCCAATTTACTCAACTTAGGTGTGCAACCATTGAAAACCAGAACTGCTAACCAAACAAAGAAAGATTGTTTAAATTTTTCAGGATTGAGGGTTCTCGACCCTTGGTGCTTTTATCCTGATGGTGTTACCTGTATGGGTCATGAAATGTCTGCAAGAAAATAACCAAGTTCAGAGAGTACAAAGGATCCCTCATTTCAGCCCTGAGCTACAATATTCTCCTTTGTTCCAAGGATTAAAAAGGCAAACAGGGAAATCAATCTTTAAATAAAATGGCTTGCTATCAAAAGTTTAATATATAAGGACACTGTTAATATACCAAAGGAAAACAAAAAAAAATCACAAGCAAACTGATAAAAACATTTTTAAATGGAAAGGTAATCTTTGTCATTTTCTTCCCCCCTCACAAAACAATCATTCATCCCCTTACAAATTAAATGCTGTAATAAGCATTGTCTTAACATCCAGAGATCCTGATTAGAGCCAGTCTGGCTAGTCACCTCAGTGAAGGACTGCCTTGTAAAACTGAAGATTAAATAGATTACAGCTGGCTACATGAGAGCTTTAAAGTTTCTCTGGATAACACTGTAAATGTGAATCCTCTGGAAAACTTGGAAAGTATCAGGGAGGGAAGGAGGGGGAGGGGAAGGGGAAGGGAAGAAAGGAGAGAAAGGAAAAAGAGGAAAGGAAAAGAAGGAAGAAAAAAGGAGGGGGAGGAATGAAAGAAGAAAGGAAAAGGGAAAAAACGAAGGAAGGAAGTAAAAAGGGAAGGAGGGAGGGAAGAGGAAGGAAGGAAGGAGAGAAAGAAAAAAGGAAGGAAGGAGAGAAAGGAAAAAGAAGAGAGGAGAGGAAGTAAAAAAAGAAGGAAGGGAGGGAGGAAGAGAAGGGAAGGAAGGAGAGAAAGGAAAGAGAGAGAGGAGAAGAAGAAAGAAAAAAGGAGGGAGGGAGGGAGAGGAAGGAAGAAAGGAAGGGAAAAAACAAAGGAAGGAAGTAACAAGAAGGGAGAGGGAGGAAGGGAAGAGAAGAAGAAGGAAAGAGAGAAAGGAAAAAGAGGAGGAGCAGAAGGAAGAAAAATAAGGGAGGGAGGAAGGGAGGAAGAGAAAGGGAAAAGAATGATGGAAGGAAAAAAAGAAGAAGGAAGGAAAAAAGGACCTCTTTTTCAGAAAAAAGTAAATAACCAGTTTAAGTACCTTTCAACCTGAAGAAAATCTAGCTATATGTGGTCCCTAAGAATCAATACCAAACTCATGTCACAAAATCATCAACTGTTTTTAGAGTTCTTGCACAAAATCATAACCAGAAAAAATGCAATCGGGCAACTGTCCAGGTGTCCGGAAGGAACGGTTCGTGCTACGTCTGCCCAGACCCTCCTTTCATTAAGAGCAGGAAACCGAAGGCAACGCCCACACAGGCAGAGCCTCTCCAAAAGGGGAGAAATCCTCAGAGCAGGTGTGTGTTGGCATTGTCCTGCTTAGCGACCGTCACTGCTTCTTCCGCCGGCCAAGTTCAGAACATTCCTCCCCACGTCAAACATTCTAAAGCCGGACAAAGAAACTCACGTTTGGTTGCAAAAGGCCACCCCGTCGCCTGCGTAACCTCGGTTGCAGTGACACTGAAAGGAATCCGGGGTGTTCTTGCACCGGGCAAAGGGGTGGCAGTTGGCCAAGCCCAGGCGGCATTCGTCCACGTCGGGACACTGCCCGTACGACCACTGAGCCGGGTGGGAGGGAGGCAGTCCGTGGGATTCCCACAGGGCCACTGAGCAGTTCCAGAAAGTGCTGAGGCCGGAGAAATCTCCTGGGAGGCACCTAGCGAGGAAGTCAAAGTTCACAACAATCCCAAAATGATCGCTATCCCGCCCCCCCCCCCCTTAGTCTTCTGCTACTGAACAACTCTTTGTACGATGGTGATCATCACCTTCTTTTAACGAACCCATAAATCCCTTGCAGGGTGGAGTCTGGGCAACTGAATGAAGCTAGCAGAGTGTTTAATGGCCAGCTGCCTTTTCCGTCGCCAGTGCGGAGTTTTGTTTCAACAGAGATATTCTCATTGTGGCCAGAAAGAGAAATATCTGCCTCTACCTAGGAGCGAACTCAGCCTCCTGATGGTGAGGTGAGAGTTCCACCTCTAGGCCACTGCGCCACTCCTCCTCATACAATGGTGATGAGTTTAGGTAACCCTCAACTTACAACCACAATTGAGCTCAAAATTTATATTGCTAAGTGAGAAATGCCAAATATTGGAAGACTGCTATCATATCACCCCTACTGCTTCTTTTTATTAAGTTAGACATGCCCAATTCCTGCAACCCTTCTTTGTTTTTGTCTCCAGTCCCCTAATCCTCTTTGTTGCTCTTTTCTGCACTCTTTCTCGAGTCAACATCTTTTTTTACATCATGGTGACCAAAATTGGATGAAGTATTATTCCCAGTGTAGTTCTTATCAAGGCATTATAAAGTAATATGAACACTTCCCGTGATCTTGATTGTGTACCTCTGTTAATTGTTGCAAGGTGAAGGGAGAATTTTTTTAAAAAAAATAGTCTAAAGAGTGAACTCACCTGCCCAAGGTAGGGTTGTCGGAGTTGCCACACCAGCCGCATTCAAAGTTTTGCAAACATTCACGACAGGTGTTAAACCGGGTGCAGTCCAGGCACTGGGGCACAGAGTGAACACTGGATGGGGAGAAAATCCACTTAACAATTGGTACGATTTGGTGGACATAAACTAACACATGGAGCATTCTTGTGCTTCAACAACCCTCTATAAGGATGCAAATGACCAGCTGCCTGCAAAGAATATAAATCCTTCCATTCCCCACTATCTGTCAGAGATGAAGAAGTTTCTTGGATGAGAAACGAAACGTCTTCAAAAGAAAAAAACAAGAAAGTCCAGTTGCCTCCTGAAAAAAAAAAAAGCACCTTCTTTCCATGTTTTATTTCCTGCATCAGGGCTTACTGGAGGCTAAGCATCAATGCCCCTTCAGGTGATAACGTCTAAGACAGGGATCCCCAAACTTGGCAACTTTAAGACTTGTGGACTGTAATGCCCCTGTCAGAGTCTGAATCTGAGGAGGAAGCAGCTGACAGGGAATGGGAGTGTGGTTCCGTTGGCTGTGGAGGAGGCTGGGGAAGGGCAAAGTCCGGCTGGGCAGAGCAGGACAGCGATAGAACAAGGGACAGGGAGTTCAGAGGACTAACTAGACTCATCCTCTCTTCATCCTAGGGCACGCAGGGAGGAACGGAGAAGAAAGCAACATGGGTTGCAAGGCTTACGGGGAAGGAAAGGGCCCGGTTTCCCTTCATCAGCCACAGCTGGGAAGACAATTGATAAGAAAGGCAGACAGCATGTGGCAGGCTACTTGGAGCGAACATGACTTTATCCTGTGTTGACATGGCTTATTCCTGGCATCTTCCCAACCATGCGAGTTTTGCCATGCCTTCAAGTCTGGAATTCTTGCTTCAATTACTTCAGTTTGGCTTGTTTGGACTTTAAATTACAGTTTGTGTTGACTATGTTTTGGACTTAATTCTCTGCAGTCAACTGCTTCTGGCTGGATAGTTTTTCTCCAGCCAGAAGGTAACCTGGACATTGGTGGCAAAGTTGGACATAATAAAGGGACTCTTATTGCTTATGTGTTGCCTTTGTGCCACGCCCCATGTCATCACATGGACCAACTCCCAGAATTCTGGGAGTTGAAATTCACAAAGTTACTAAGTTTGGAGATTTCTGGTTTAAGAGATGCCTGCTCTGTGGCTGGAGAAGAAAACCTCTTTAAATATGCACTTAAAGGAGGAAAGGAACACAACTTCTTGTTGTCGTCCCCCCCCATCCTTTGCTTTGGACCAGCTGTCTCCAACCTACCTGTCATACCACCCACGGCAATCCCCATAGGGGTATTTAGCCAGGTAGGCTGCAAAGTAGAAGCAGTTCCGGGTGGATTGGCACCAGGCACATTGGCTGGAATTGGAGAGGCACTCAGAGCATGTGGTACGCCTGGGATGGAGAGAGACAGAGAGAGAGGGAGGAAGGGAGGGAGGGAGGGAAAGACGGAGAGGGAGGAAGGGAGAGGGAGAGGAGAAACAAGCATGCCAAGCTTTGAGTTCTCTCAGAAACATTTCCCACATCACCCGTGTTCTTCCAGTCCCAAACCAACATTCCACACTTGAACCTGGATCCCCAACCCAAATACCAACCAGGCTAGCTAAGGAGAAGAAAGGGAGGAGGAATGAAGCAATGATGCTTGCTTTGGTCCAGACAGGTCAGCCCTCAGCCTTTCAGATGTTCTGCAGACCAATCCTGGGTGATTTGGGGCAATTACCAGGAGCCTGTGAGTTCTAGTCCTGCCTTAGGCATGAAAGCCAGGTGAGTGATTTTGAACCAATCATCAGAAGACTCTGAATTCTCATTCCATCTTAGGTATGAAAGTCAGCTGAGTAACTTTGGCCCAATCACCAGGAGATGGTGAGTTCTAGTTCCTCCTTAGGCATGAAAGACAGGTGGGTGTTACTCCTTTTCACACCAACATACCTCACCAGTAGTATGGAAAAGAGAAGGCAGTATTAGATACGTTCACTATCTTAGAGTCGTTTGTGGGTTATACCTAAAGTAAGTAATAAATAAACCCCAAAGGCCAGCATCTTCCCAGCACACTCACTGATTGCAGAGTTTGGGACAATCCTTGGGCAAGCGGATGGCTGTGTGAAGACGGCCTCGGCGACTGCAAAGAAAATCTCCTTTTTTACTGCTATTGACTTGCCATTCGCAGAACGGATCCTGGGGGAAACAGAAGAAAGCCAATCTGCTTACTATAAACTTTGGTCTTTGGTCTTTTTAGTTGCCAACAGAAAAGGGAGTTGGGGAGAGCGGTGCATTTCTGAAATGCTTCAGATAATTGCTAGGCAGCCAAAGCTGTTGGCGTGCAAGATTATTACTGGAGAGCATGATTGATGACTCTTGGCTATGGATGCATCCCATTGGAGAATATACATCCAGGGGCTGGGAGGAAGTCCAGGGTCAAGGGGGAAATGAATGATGTATTATAACGTTGGTTGCCTCCAGGTAACACCGACATCGTCACTCTTAATAAATCATTTTTTTTTTACTCTGAGAGATGCGGCTAGAGGCTCATTATTTGAATGGGGGTGGATTTGTTAGAGCCCTGACACTTATAAGGCCTGCAGAGGCACAGCTGGCTCAAGAAAGCAAGCAGCTGGCCGGGGAATTCTGGTAGTTGAAGTCCACATAAGTCTTAAAAGTTTGCCAAGTTTGAGGATCCCTGCCCAAAGCTTTAAAAGCCCAGCAGTCATCCTCAGTCTTGCTGCCTTGCATGCATACCTGCACATTCTTCCCTTCAAATGCAGATTATTTTTCCCTTTAAAGCAACCATCTTTTTTTCCCTACCTTGCTACAGGTGTGGCAGTCACGGTAGTCTTCACACAAGATGCAGTTGCCGGGCACCAGGATAAGGCGCACGGTGCCAGGACCGCAGCCGCCCACATCGTCCTGATAGGCCAGCCGTCGATGGCAGGTGGAGCTGAGTGGGCACCACCCACAGCCCTGATCGGCCAGGCAAGCGAGACACGAGTGGTAAGTGGCACACAGCTCAGAACGGTAGGGCTCCAAAAAAAAATAGGAGATTTCCTGGACAAGGAAGGTGGGAGGAATGAGGACAAGCCAGGTTTAAGCATCCCAAATCTATCCCCTGGCTGGGGTCGTGCTCCCGATATTCCAACACTAGATAGCCTGGCGTTCTCTCACAGGCCTACATTTCTCCCCAACTTTCCCCCGTTTCCTTCCTCCCCTCCCTTCTCCTCCTCCTCCTCCTTCGGTGCCTTCCTTCCCTCCTTCCTCTGTCTTCCTTCTTCCTGCTCTCCCTTCTCCTTCCCTTTCCCTCCCTCCCACCTTCCCTCCTGTCCTGCCTTCTCCTTCTCCTTCCCCTCCCCCTCTTTCTCCTTCTTTCTTCTCCTTCCTTCCCTCCCTTTTTCCTTCTTCATTCTATGTCCTCTTCCCCCTCCTTCTTTCCTTCCCTCCCTTTCTTTTCCTTCTTCCGCTATCCTCTTCCCCTACCCCCCTTTCTCCTTCCTTCCCTCCCTCCCTTTCTTTTCCTTCTCTATCCTTTCCCCCTTCCATTCCTCTTTCCTTCCCTCCCTCCCTTCTGGTTTTGGATACCAATAAAAATAAATTCCCACTAGCCTTTAAGTATCAGGAAGAGACTTCCCTTTAATTCAGTAGAAGAACGACAGAAGGGAACCCCAGAGACTAGCAAGATTCTGTTTACTAGAGTCCATTTCAAGAAAATTAACTGAGGTCATAAGGAGGAAGGCTTTTCCTGCCATGACACCCACCTCACGGAACATCATTTTAGATTAGGTGAGGCCCCACTCAGCTGGCTCTTTGCAAGGTCCAAAATACATTGTTTTGTATTCAGCCCCAGGGAGCTGGTTGTGTAATCTTCAGTGATGCTCGGCTACGAAAGGATTTTATTTTACATTATGTACTAGCTGGATACCCGTGTTTTGCTACGAAACTATGTGGTCAGGCTTATTGTTTGTGGAGGAAAATAAGGTGGAAAAAATTCTGCCTCTGCCTACCAGCATCCATCGGTATTCATCTGGCTAGCGTTCTGTCAGTGTGTGAGAGAGTCGAGGGCTGTTTCTGAAAGAGTAAGGAAACTTACTTTCAGAGGAAACTGAAAGAGTATTTGCTGTGTGAGCAAGGAGACAGCAAGGAGTCTGAGCATGGCTTATCTCAACTGTTCTGTACTAAAGCTGCTTGGTGCTGTGAAACTGAAACTGGAACTGAAACTCCTCTCTTGTGTTTTGCGTTTGGAACATATTTCTTTTCAGGTGGGGAGTGGGAGTAGAACTCCTTAGCATCAGAGCGTGTTAATAATAATAATATAGGAGATACTAATGCTCTGATGGCCATTTCGAAAAATCCTTTCTTAGGAAGTGCTAAGAGTGCTAAATACTTGCCATATTTCAAGTTGGTAGGCTTTACGGTCCTGGAGATTTTGTGATGATGGGTGAGTGGTATTTCGCTTTTATATAGAGAGATTTGATTTATCTATTTTATTATAAGCCACGCGGAGTTTTGTAAGTGAGATGGGTGGCGATATAGATCAAATAAATGTAGTTTCCCCTGCAGGCAGCTTCCTCGCGTGTCTCATAAGGGCTCATGCCACGCCACGGCTGAGATACTCACGCTGCCCCCTGGCACGCCTGTGCGATCCCACGTGAGGGTCAATTCACTTGTTTGCCCAGTGCCAGAGTTATTGAGGTGGCCTTCAACCAGCACGGCATACTTATTTCCCCTCTCGGTGCTGGGAAAAAGGCGTTCGGCCCCAGGACGCTGAAGTAACCGTTTCTCTTTTTCCTGTTGCACTGCCCAGCTGCCCACCTTCTCCTGCAGGGAAAGCAACCCGGGATAAGCAGACAAAAAAACTGAGGCACTAAGAAAGGGATTCACCTTCCGAGAATCTATTTGATCTAGTGATTGAGGTCCTGGACTAAAAACCAGGAGATTGGGAGTTCTAGTCCTGCCTTAGGCATGAAAGCCAGGAGACTGTGAATTCTACTGCCGCCTTAGCCTGAAAGTCAGCTGGGTGACTTTCAGCCAATCACCAGGAGACTGGGAGTTCTCGCCTTGCCTTAGCCATGAAAGCCGGCTGGGTGACCTAGGCCAATCACCAGGAGACTGGGAGTTCTAGTCCTGCCTTAGGCATGAAAGCCAGCTGGCGGACTTCTATCAATCAGCAGGAGACTGGGAGTTCTAGTCCCGACTTAAACATGAAAACCAGCTGGACGACTTTGGGCCACTTCCCCTCTCTCAGGCAACCCACCTCACAGGATTGTTTTAGATAAAAAGAGGAGGAGAAACCAGTATTACAAATGTTCACCATCTTGGGTTACATAGAAAGTAATAAAGGCAGGATAAAAAAGATTGTAGATCTAATCTAATTCAGCCGGCAACTGACTGGATCTGTGAAAATCACAAACAAAAGATCTGATTCTCTTCCAAACCAGAGCAGGCCTCCGGCTGTGGAATCTGACTCTTTGGCATTAAGGTTTGCATGCAGAGCCACTCTTTTCTGTAATTCCACTGCTACACATTTCCAAGTTTACGGAGAAAACTCACTTCCAACAATGGAAGCAAGAAGGTATGACCTTACCAGCTCCAAGGCGCCAGGGGCTCGGGCTAATTTAGCAACCACGAACAGGCGCTGGATACGTGCCCAGATGGAGATGTCTTCTGCAGGTCCAGAGCTGCTCACCAGGGGGTGAATGAATCCCTTGTAGACCAATGAGACATCCATCTCTGTGCTGGGATTCAGGGTGATTGTGGTGCTTCGGACAATGGAGACCTGTGGTAAGCAATAGCCATAGCACTTATAGACTTATATACCTCTTCATAGTGCTTTACAGCTCCTCTAAGCAGTTTACAGAGTCAACCTATTGCCCCCAACAATCTAGGTCCTCATTTGACCCACCTCAGAAGGATGGAAGGCTGAGTCAACCTTGAGCTAGTCAGAATCGAACTCCTGGCAGTGGGCAGAGTCCGTCTGAAATTCTGCATTCTAACCACTGTGCCACCATGGCTTCCTGGCTTGCTTCCTGGCTTGCTTCCTGGCTGGCTGGCTTCCTTCCTTCCTTCCTTCCTTCCTTCCTTCCTTCCTTCCTTCCTTCCTTCCTTCCTTCCTTCCTTCCTTCC
>BLBF01000071.1:4648094-4663267 GCA_015471245.1 Laticauda colubrina
CCTTCTTCCCTTCCCAACTTCTCATTCTTTCCATCTTTCCTTCCTTCCCCTTCTGCCATCTCTCCCTTCTCCTGTTCCCACTTTCTCCTTCCTTCCTTTCCCTTCTTCCATCTCTCCATCTCTCCCATCTTCCCTTCCCATCTTCTCCTTCCATCCATCTATCCATCCATCCACCTGGTTTCTATACAGTTAGTCCTCCATTTACAATAATTCATTTAGCGACCATTTGAAGTTACAACGGCACAGAAACAAACGGGACTTACGGCAAGTCCTCATACTTATGACTGTCTCTAAAAATCACAAGATCAAAATTCAGGTACTTGGCAACTGGCATATATTTCCGACAGTTGTAACAGCCCTGGATCTAGTGATGGTCATTGGTGACTTTCCCAACCAGCTTATGATAGGCAAAGTCAAGGGGGAGGGGAGCCAGATTCACTTAACGACCATGATTCACTTAACAACTGCAGTGATTTGTTTAACAACCAAAAAAGTTGTAGAAATGTTAACAGCTGACATGGGTAGCAAATGGGGAAAAAAAAATCTGGTCCCAATTCTGGTCATTTAAGTCGAGAGCTCCCTGCCCTCCAGAAACAGCAGCTAAGTGTACACCACAATTACGACATTCACCGCAATTTGCATCTTGCGCATTTCCAGGCTACTCACAAGATTGCGGGGCTGAGTGCTCTGGCAACCTCGGGAGCACCAAGCACATTCTGGGTCCTTGGCACACATGCTTTTCTCTGTGTAAATAGAGCAGTAATCCAGATGGTACTGGGGCCGGGAGAGAAGAACAACTGGTCAGTGACATCTCTCGTATTAATTTAGGCAGCCCGGACGTCTAGGACATCTAACTATAACTCCCAGTCTCCTGATGATTGGTTCAAAGTCACCCAGCTGGCTTTCATGGCTAAGGCAAGAACTAGAATTCCCAGTCTCCTGATGATTGGCCTAAAGTCACCCAGCCAGCTCTCGTGTCTAAGGCGCGATTGGAATTCACAGTCTCCCATTTTGTAGCCTGGTACCTTAACTAGACCCAACTGCCTCTCCAGGGATCTGGGGAACCTGGCCTCGAGGCTGTGGGCAGTACCCCCGAAACCAGAACCCCAAAGGTGGAAGAGTCACTTACCATCTGAGACGGCACCTGAAAGACGAACGTGGGCACTTTATAAGCCAGCAGGTCACCCCGTGGCACCCCGCTATAGCCTCCTGCCACAAGGAGCACATTTCCATTCATCACGGTGGCCACATGGGAATACCGGCCACGCGCCTGGGCCAAAGCCTTGGATTCATGCTCTGAGGGAGAGACAAATACAACAAATTGGTCTGCACCTTCCACTACGTGAGTTTTCCAAGAAAATGTACAATGAGTGCTTTCCTCGTATTTACAGACAGTGAAATCAAGGGGTTTTTTTTGTTTTCTAAAAAAAAAAAAAGAATTAATGGAAATAAACTGAACACTGGAAGGGTCATGCCCCTGTTAAGAGTTTGAATCTGAGGAGGAAGTCACATAGTTGACAGGGAGCAGGAGTGTGGCTTCGTTGGATGTGGAGGAAACTGGAGAAGGGCAAAGTCCAGCTGGGCAGAGCAGGGAACAGGTAGAACAAGGGAGAGGGAATCCAGAGGAAGACCCAGGCCCACCCCATCCTCATCCTAGGGCATGCAGGGAGGATGGGAGAAGGGAGCAACGTGAGTTGTGTGGCTTACACAGGGTCCTGATTCCCTTCATTAGGCATACCTGGGAATGAAAGTTTAAAATAACTGAATGCTGTGGCAACTGCTGGGATCAAATGTGACTTTATCCTGTGTTGTCTTTGTTTATCTGTGTTCCTGGCATCTTCCCAACCGTGTGAGTTTTGCTGTATCTTCACGTCTGGAATTCTTGTTCCTGCCCTGCCAAACTAATTACCTCAATTAGTTTTTGGCTTGATTGGTTTCATAGTTACAATTTGTGTAACTATGGTAAAAATTACCTTTGGCTTGATTGGTTTCATAGTTACAGTTTGTGTTGACCATGTTTTGGACTTGATTCTCTGCAGCCAAAGGCTGTTCCTGGGAGAGTTTTTCTCCAGGTAACCAGGACATTGGGGGCAAAGTTGGAGCTAATAAAGGGACTCTTATTGATTATCTGACTGTGTTGCCTTTGTGCCAGGCCCTGGGTCATCACAGGAAGTTTGTTTAATTTTACATCTGCAGCCACCCATCTGAGCGAAAAATTCTGGACGGCTCTATGTATTTGTTGATTCGATAAATAGATTTCAGAAACGCTCTTCAAACACGGATTGGTCCATGTTTGACACAAAAACCTGTGGGGGGCCAGGATCCCCCACTCCCCACAATTACCTTGAGTGATGAGAGGTGCCAGCTCATGACTAGAGACCCATTGGTGGCAGCCCAAGTGATAGAAAAAGATTTCGTCCTCATAACATTTCTCTTCATGGTAATGGATGTGAACGTTGCCCCCTGGAAGAGAGGCAAAGCAGAGGAAGCACAAGGAGGATAGAAAAAGGGGAAGTGGACCCCAAAACATTTTTCACATTTTAAATTCTTCTTCATTCACGCAGTCCTCGGCTTATGACAATTAAGCCCAAATTTCTGTTGCTTGAGACTATTTTGCCTATTTTACCGCCCTTCTTGCCACTATTCATGCTGAAAATGCATCCTAGATGGAAGCAAAGAAAGAATAAACACGGATAGTTTCTAAAATACTAATTCTTGTTTTTCTCCCTTGAGAAAATTTCATCAGATTTATTTTTAGCCTATCTTTATTCATGTGTTTTTTATAAAAACTGTTAACTCAAGGCAGCAAACATCTCTTCCTCTTATTTTCCCCTCAAAAACAATCCTGTGAAGTGAATTGGCCTGAGAGAAAGTGACTCTCAGTGACTCTGAGGTGACTCTGAAAGTGACTCTGAGGCCTTTACAAAAAATATATATTAAAAATAAAGAGTTGCTATTTATATACATTAACCGTGTTACAGACAGTCCTCAACATTTGACCACCATTGAGAGGAAAATTTATGCGGCTAAGTGAGAAATTTGTCAACTGAGTTTTGCTTCATTTTATGACTTTTCTTGCCACGTTTGTTAAGTGAATCACTGCAGTTGTTAAGTGAATCTGGCTTCCCCGCTGACTTTGCTCGTCAGGGGGACCACACAACCCCAGGGACACTGCGACTGTTGTAAATATGAGTCAGTTGCCGAGCGTCTGGAGTTTTGATCACGTGATGGTGGGGATGTCGCAACAGTCTTAAGTGTGAAAAACGGTCAGAGGTCACTGTTTTCAGGAGGTAAATCGAGGACTAGCTTTACCAGTAATGACCATTTCAAGAATTCTCACTTCCCCAGTTCCCGTAACGTTTGAGTAGCATTGCTGCACACTCACCATACACCACCATGTAGTTGCCAATGATGGTGGCGGAGTGAAAGGCCCTTTCCCGAGGGCCCCGGTGTGAATCTTTGGCCCTCAACGTGCTCCAGTAACGCAGGTCCACATGGAAGAGGTCCGTGGTGTTCACTCGCACGCTGAACCTGCAATGATGGGAGAAGTCGACATGGTCCTTCCTTTTGCAATCACTTCTAGGTCCCATTACAATCATATCTCGGGATTCAATGGCTCCAAAACTCATCAAATTTGGTACTCGATGCGTTTTGAAGCAAAAAAATCTTCTCCCACTACTCATTTCCTAATACCGTGTTACCCTTGGCGCCACCAGCTGCCGCAAATATACCGCAATGAAGGGAGGTGCAAATGTGACTTCTGCTTTTTCCAGCCACCGCCGTTTCAGCCCACTTGCGCCACATTCCCCCCCCTCCCCCCCACACACAACAGCAACATTATCTCATTCCAGCCACCACGGGCCGTCCCATATTTCAGAGCTGTAGTCATCCCGATGGAGGAGCTGCTTCGGGGTGACCAAAGGGCCAGTCCTGTGACTACTACAGCTCCGGCATATGAGACCAACTTTCCCATTGACGTCAGTAAGCCACCCCGGGGCGGATTTCCCTCCCCCGCCGTTGATCTCACTTCCAGTTCCAGCTCACATGACTCTCTACTCAGTCTCAAGGTTTGCGCTCGGCTGAAGGGTGGGGGGCAGCAGGTGGGCAGGCCATGTGGGCGGAGCAGTCTTGTTTTCCCACGTTTAATTGCTTAATTGCTTCCAGGAGGCCATTTCTCTGCAGACCATCAAAATTTTGCTGCAGCCCACTGTTTGGCGACTGCTGGTCTACAGAAAAGAAGGACTAGGGGTGACATGATAGCAGTATTTCAGTATTTGAGGGGTTGCCACAAAGAAGAGGGTGGGTCAACCTATTTTCCAAAGCACCAAGAAGGCAAGAAAAACAACAACAGTGGGTGGAAACTAATCAAGGGGAGAAGCAACCTGGAATTAAAGAGAAACTTCCTAACAGGGAGAACAATTAACCAGTGGAACGGCTTGGCTCCAGAAGTTGTGGGTGCTTTAAAACTGGAGATTTTAGAGACAGGACAGCCACTTGTCTCCAATTGTATAGGGTCTCTTGCTTGAGCAGGGGATCAGACAAGAAGACCTCCAAGGTCCCTTCCAGCTCTATTCTGATTGATTGATCTTTCTCCCAGTAGTCGACATACAAGGTAGCACTTGCTGGCATTGTGACTTGCTACTCCTTAAGGCCGAAATAAAGGGTTGTGTGGTTTGTCACAGGGTTTGCTCAGTACTTGTTTTTAGTACTCATCCCACGTACTGGAACGAATCACAGACAAGTACCGAGATACCACGATAAAAGATACAGCGGGAGGGGTTTTTCTCTCCCATAACTGCCCACCTACCGAGCAGTGGAGGGCCGGTGCCCACCATAAACCAAGAGAGTACGGGATGCAGGGTGGAAGACCATGGAATGACCAGCTGCTGCAGGTGCTTTCCCTCCTGAAGGAATCACCAGCTCCCAGGTCCATCGTTTCAGGTGGAAGCGGTACATGTGGGAGGAGAAGACATCCACCCCGGTGCGTCCTGCAGGAATGGATTAGGAGGCGTGAGGCTCAATCCTCCAAGGTTGACTCAGCCCTCCATCCTTCCAAGGTTGGTCAAAGGAGTATCCAGTTTGTTGGGGTACAATAAGCTGACTCTGTAAACACTTTAGAGAGGGCTGCAGAACACTATGAAGCAGTATATAAGTCTAAGTGCTCTTGCTTTCTCTCTCTTTCTCTTTTTTTCTCTCTTTCTCCATGTATATCTGTCTAGTCTGTCTAGTCTGTCCATTTGTCTGTCTATCTAATTTATCTATCACCTGTCACCCATCCATCTATCCATCCATCCATCCATCCATCATCCATCAATATCTATCTGTCTGTCTGTCTGTCTGTCTGTCTGTCTGTCTGTCTGTCTGTCTATCGATCTATCTATCATCTATCAATCAAATTATCATCCATCTATCACCTATCATCTCATCCATCCATCTATCCATTCATCATCCATCCATCTATCTATCTACCTATTCTATCATCTATCAATTAATCTAATCTATCATCTATCAATCTATCAAATCTATCATCCATCTGTCTGTCTGTCTGTCTAGCTAATCCATCTGTCATCCATCCATCAATTCAGTATTGCAGACTAATTCTGGCCACAGCCCGGAATTCCATCCTTACCAGCTCAAGATTGACTCAGCCTTCCAACCTTCCAAGGTCAGTAAATATAAGGACATAATTTGTTGGGGGGGGGGGGGGGGGGGGGGGGCAATATGCTGACTCTCTGGAGAGGGCTGTAAGGCTCTGTGAAGCGATACATAAGTCTAAGTGCTATTGCTATGATGGGGCATTTCCCCTGGAAGAGGGACACCTGAACTACACAAGTGGGGTTTCAACTCACCTCCAAATACATACAGCCATTCATCAACCACCGCAGATGCATGGCCGGCCAACTCGGGAGGTATCGTTGTGTTCAGGGGCATCAGCTCCTGCCAGTAGCCCTCCCGGGGCAGATACATCCAGACATCGTTGGCCAGAGACCCAGTGGACAGCTCTCCACCAAACAGAATGAGGGAGCCCTCCCAGGCCACGGTTGTGTGGGAGTGACGAGCAGTCTGGAAATAAAAAGATGAAAAGGTGATCAGTTTATTTTTAGATTCTTTTTTTTTTTAAACCCACCTTTATTATTGTTATTGAGGCAGCAAGCATATTTTATACACCTCCCTCCTCCTATTTTTTCCATAACAATAATCCTGTGGGTTGTGATGAGGAAAATCACCCAATTAATTTTCATGTCTAAGGTGGGACTAGAATTCAAAGGCTCCTGGTTGACTGGCCCAGCCTGCTTTCATGCCTAAGGTGGGACTAGAACTCACCCTCTCCTGGTGATTGGCCCAAAGTCACTCAGCTGGTTTTCATAGCTAAGGCGAGAACTAGAACTCAGTCTCCTAATGATTGGCCCAAAGTCACCCGGCCAGTTCTCATGTCTAAGGTGCAACTGGAATTCACACATGCCTGAGGCAAAACTAAAATTCACCTTCTCCCAACGATTTCACCCAGCCAGTTTTCATGCTTAAGGCAGGACTAGAAGTCATAGGCTCTTGGTTATTGGCCCAACTGGCTTTCATACCTAAGGCAGAACTAGAACTCATGGTCTCCTTGTGATTAGTCTCAAGTCTCCAGACTGGCTTTCATGCATAAGGCGAGACTAGAACTCACAGGTACCTGGTATCTTGGTGGCACAAAGTTTTTTAAATTCACCCACAATTTTTGGGGTGAATGCCTAAGTATCTCAGACATAACCTGGGCCTTTTCTTCCTTTCCATAATGTTCAAAGTTCTTTTTTCAAGACGAGGGGAAATCATAAGTCACTTACTGGGGAAGGGCTAAGCACCTTCTGATGCCAAGTATTGGTGGTGAAATTATAGAAGACAAGGTCCCCCAAAGCAGTATTTAGATCCAAGCCTAAAGGGGAAGAAAACAGAAAAGTTATGAGATTTAGGAACAGGAGGGGAAGCATACAACTGACAGTTTATGTCAGGACAAGATCAAAGAAGCATGAAGTATGCTGATCTCAGAAATGAATCTGTAACGCTCTTTGAGGGTCAATAAAGAATTGTGGAAATGTGGCAATGAAATAGAGGAGTTATAATGTATTTTTTAAAAAATCCTAATTTGTTGATTCAAAAACAACCCCTTTAAACACTTTTGCAGGGATTTTGTGTTTCAATTATCACTGCGTAAGTATAACTTAATGATTATTCAGAAATGTATAAGATATACATAGCTTCAAACAAGCAGCTTTTCGTGTTTATTGTTTTTTTCCTATTTTTTCTTAATTTTTTTTATTGTGAGGTTCTTTTTATGATTATGTCTAGTTAGTGGAAGCGGCCTTGAACTCTCAAGATTGTCAAGCTGTTTTGCTATAGTATCACTGTACAATATATGTCACAGAAAAGGAAAAGCATTCCAAGTAAATAAATAATAACTAAATAACTAACCTTGTTAATGAAGGGGAAATCTTTTTTTCAATGCTCTGAAACGCTTCTCTCCATCTTCCTTGCCACCTGACTTCAGTTGCTGTTTTGACAACTTTTAAGATGTATGGACTTCAATTTCCAGAATTCCCCAACCAACTAGGCTTTCTCATTTTTTCCCTTGCTGGCTTGGGAATTTTGGGAATTGGAGTCCATGCTTTTTTTAAAAAATTAAAGCGCGGGGGGTGGGGTGGGAAGTACCATTGGTTTTGGTTCTTGGTGCCGAAATAATGTACTCGATAAAGTTTTGCTTTCAGGACTTCAAAGTTCCTGGAAGTGTCTATTTTGGTTGGGCTTGTTTGTTCAACGGTTTTGACATTAAACCAGCTACTTATTTCCCAGCACAATTCTGCCTAGTTCAAGAATAGCTTTCTTTCTGCTTTCCATGCTTTCCCTGCTTTCTTGGCAAGGAAAAAAGACAAGGATTAAATTAAAATTGCTACAGGATACCAGATTGAGAGGAGGTTTTGGACTACCTAACTGGGAAACATGCTATTAGGCCGTGGTATTGATGTGGATGTAAGAATGGGTTGTCTTAAGAAATACTAGGCTGTTAATATTGGAAGGGCATGATTTACAATTGGGGTGGTGTGTATTTTTATGGCATAAGGAAAGTAAGGCACATGGCTACTTCCAGAGACACTATGTTCGGGATGCTCTATTGTCAACATGGGAGAAAATAAAGGGAAAACAGTATTTGAAAATACTAGTCTGGTTAAGGCATTTGTGTGTCCAAATGTCTAAAATGGAACACATTGTTAGATATCATGATGTTTTAAATGCAAAGGGTGAACTCAAAACAAAACAAGAATTAAATGAACAAGGGATGACTATGAAATGGTATTCATATATGCAAATACATTCCAGATATGAAAAAGACAATAAGATGGATGGGTTTTATAAAGAATTGACTGAACTAGATAAAATTTTAACAGAAGAGAAGACAATTAAAGAATAGCTTTCTTCCCACCGCCCACAAAACAGATCACTTTCGTCCGATTATGAATCGCCCCGGTAAGATTTTGACTGCGCAGTCCATGGGACAATGGGTTAGTAGAACATTGGACCATTGACATTAAACATCTTTTGAGACCTTCTGACAAGCAAACTCAATGGGGAAGCCAGATTCCCTTAACAACCATGTTGCTAACTTAATGGCTGCGGTCATTCAGTGAACCCTTGTGACAATGAAGGTTGTAAAATCAAGCAAAACTGACTTAGCTGACTTTCTTAAAAACAAACTTTTGGGGATCTATTGCGGTCGTTAGCCGAGGATCACCTGAACTCAGAATAAAAAGAAATAAGAAGCGATGCCCCTCACCTCCAAAAATGTATAGTCCCCCAGTAGAAGGTAGGAAAGCACCAGCAGCTGCTGTTCGGGGCCAGAAACTGGAATCTCGGATGCTGACATTGTACCACTTTCCAGCCCCTTGGTTGTCACTCAAGGCTAAATCACAGGCCTGACCCACAAATCCCAGTTCACACTGGCAATGTTGTGACACCTACAGGAGGAAGAAGGAAAAGTGGCATTCTTCCATCACAATACAAATAAGGTGGGGCAGCTTCTCTTTCAAATTCTGACCATTGGGCTGATATCACTTTAAGACCCTGTAGTAAGAAGCCCTGTTGAGGCATCTCTCTCTCTTGTGCTTCCATGCTGTAAAATGCTGTTTGTTTGAGGTCTGACTAAAGTAGGTGTATGTATATATTCTTTGCACTGTGTTTCCCCAAAAATAAGACCTTGTCTTTTTTTTTTTTGCCACCCAAAAAGGCACCAGGTCTTATTTTCAGGGGATGTCATCCACTGACTAACCTCACTTGCGCACATCGTCCTCGGCCTCCTTTTTGCTGTTAGAGACCTTCAGGAACTTCTTCTGCAGCCAGCAAGGCTTTTCTGAAGGCCTCTGCAGGCAATAACACAGCTCTGGATCGATCCAGAGTTTTCTTATCAGCTGCAGAGGCCTTCGGGAAAGCCTTGCCAGCCTTGCTGGCTGCAGAAGAAATGGGCTGGCAAGGCAGGTGATGGGATGTGCAAGGCCTGGCTACTGTCCAAAGATAAGTAGTAGGGCGGCTCTACCCCTCCATCTCCACCCTAGTTTAATTTTTACCTGTCCACTCTGGAGTGGGCGGGATCTTAATTAGGGCTTATTTTGAGGGTAGGGCTTATATTGGGCACACATGTAAAAATCAAACCTGAAATATTTTTATTAAGAATGGTACCCGAAGGTTACAATCAAGAAAAAACATATTTAATTATACATGAATTAATAGCAGACAGAATTGTATTTGTTCAGAATTGGAAAAGTGATAAGATCCCGACAGAGGAAAAAGTAATTGAGAAAATATTTGAATGTGCAGAGATGAATAGGTTAACATTGGTAATCAAAGAAAAAGAAGAAACTGAATATTATATGGTATGGGATTTATTTTATCAATGGTTGGAAAATAAAACAATAAAATGGACGATGAATATAAAGAGCAATAAGTTAAGATTGTTAAAAATAATAGATGTATTAAATAATAGCTATAAGAAAATGTGATTATTGTTATATTGGTAAGAAAAGTATTAATTATAATTGTAAGCACAAGATATAGGTACCCAGTCAACACACGGTTGAAATGAAATGGAATTATTGTAAAATATATTTTTTTAAAAATAAAAATAAAAAATAAAAATCAAGCTAGGATTTACTTTCAGGTTAGGTCGTATTTTTGGGGAAACAGGGTAGATAAAACCACTATTTAAATACAAATCTCTGTTTACTGTATTTGCTCCTGGGTTGTTTCACAAAGTCACACGGTGTGTACTCTGACAATTCTACATCTCATATTTTATATTTTAAGCTCTTGTGTTGTTGTCGAAACATGATGGGAAAGCACCCTTATGATAAATCAATGACTCATCGAAGCACAAAAGGACCATCTCTTTACCTGGTTACAGGTGCCATGATTCTGGCAATACGTGTTGCAGTCAGGGACCGAGCAGTCCTTGCTACCCCAGCCTTGGAAGCAGGCACAATGCCCATCATTATCGCAAATGCCATGACCCGAGCAGCCCATGGGACACAACGAGACAGAGTAAGTCGCATTGAAGCCCAGCAGGTTGTAGTTGGCATCACTGAAGAGGTGTAACAGCATCTGTAAAGTAGGAAGGAAGGAGTACTCCCAAGTTGGTGTTAATATGCCCCTGTCAGAGTCTGAATCTGAGGGGGAAAAACAGTTGACAGGGAATGGGAGTGTGACTCTGTTGGCTGTGGAGGAAACTGGGGAAGGAAAAAGTCCGGCTGGGCAGAGCAGGGAAGAGATAGAACAAGGGAGAGGGAGTTCAGAGGAAGACCCAGGCCCACACCATCTTCATCCTAGGGCATGCAGGGAGGAACGGAGAAGGGAGCAATGTGGGTTGTGTGGCTAACGGGGAAGGAAAGGGCCCTGATTCCCTTCATTAGCCACAGCTGGGAAGAGAGTTTAAAAGAGATGCAAGCTGAGTACGGCGCCTGCTGGGAACAAAAGGTTGAGTTTATCTTGTGTTGACTTTGGTTATCTGCCTTCATGGTATCCTCCCAACCATGTTGAATTATGGCTGTTCCTTCACATCTGGAATTCTTGCTCCTGCCCTGCCGGACTACATACCTCATCTTGCCCTGTTTGGGCTTAATAGTTACAGTTTGTAACTATTTGTAACTACAACAATTTGACCATGATTTAGGCTTGATTCTCTGAAGCCAAGGGCTGTTCCTGGGAGTTTTTCTCCAGCCCAGAAGGTAACCAGGACATTGGGGGCAAAGTTGGAGCTCATAAAGGGACTCCTACTGATTATCTGACTGTGTAGGTTTTGTGCCACACCCCGAGTCATCACAACAATGGGCTAACTTGGATTCTCCAATCCAAGCTGTGTTCCTTTCCATGTGTGTCTTTTTCAAGTGCTTTGCAGGACAGGGAGTCCTTGATGTATGGCTAAAATTGAGCCCCAAATCCTTGTCGCTAAGTGAGACCATTGAGGGAACTCTGGCCCATTTTGCAACCTTTCCTGACACCGTTGTTAAGCAAATCACTGCGGGGGTTAGGTTAGTAATGCTGCTAAGTCCATCAGGTTTCCCCTGTTGGCTTTGCTTGCCAGGTCACAAAAGGGGATCATGTGAGTCCTGGGGACACAGCAACCATCATAAAGAAGAGTCAGTTGGCAAGCATTTGAATTTGGATTAGGTGATTGCAGGGATATTGCAGTGAAGTGGACACTGTAGCAAGAAAGGTCTTAAAATGGGGCAAAATTCACTTAACCACCCTCTCACTTAGTAACGGAAAATCTGGACTCAGCTGTGGTCGTATATTGAGGACTCCCTGTGACTGGCTGAGATGAGTTTCTATGGAGGAGGCCTCCCCTAGGTTGTGATGTCATCTTGCATATGTTGCAATTTGCATAATGCATGCATGCAAAGTGAGATGTCATTTGCATAATGACTTCATCTTGATTTAAGTGTGTCAATGATAGGAGAACAGAGAGAGTGGTGCAGTATCTTAGAGGTGGAGCTCTCGCCTCACAATCAGGAGGCTGTGAGTTCGATCCTAGGCAGAGGCTGATATTTCTCTCTCTGGGCACAATGAGGATATCTCTGCTGAACAAAGCTCCACATTGGTGATAGGAAGGGCATCAGGCCAGTAAATATTCTGCCAACTCCATTTGGTTGCCCAGACTCTACCCCGCAAGGGATTATAGGGTTGTTAAATAATGATAATTATGAATGATAGAACAGAGCCATTCAGTTCCAAGGTTGGAAGAAACAATTGATTGAACCGTAAAGAAAGAATCTTCCACCATTAGGGCTACCGTACCTTGCCCGAGGTGGCCTCGATGGTAGGGGGCAAAGTGCTGCCGCTCAGGCTGGCCAGCAAAGGACTGCTGGGAGAATCTCCATCATAAATGAAGAGGTAGTCATACGTGCATTCCGTATCCATAAACATGAAGGTCAAGAGGATACGGTAGCTGCTGCTAGGAGCTGAAACATACAGAAAAAAGAAAGCTGAGAAATCTGATCCCAGGATCAACAGTGTGCAACACAAGTCAATCTTAAGAAAGTGAGTTATGGGGAGTCCTTGACTTACAACAGTTCAATTAGTGATCATTCTGAAGTTACAACGGGCCTGAAAGAAGGTGAGTTATGACCATGGGGATGCCCCAATGACTATATGATTATAACTTTGTTGCTTATATCTTTACAGTTTATATTGTTTTATTTAGTAGTCACCTGGTATGATTTGTCCTGATTTCTGTTACTAAGTGTGGTATCTTTATGATTTATTATGAATGTATTTCTATGATAATTATAATCATGATTTATCACTTATAGCTTTTATGTACAATCAGAGCTGAAGAAGCTTCTTGGAGGAGAAGTGAAACATCTTCAAAAGAAAACCAGAAAGTCCAGTTGCCTCTTGAAAAAAAGCACCCTTGGGACAACTATGACCTGGATGACGGAGTATCTCCATAGACAATGAGAGCTTATGCACCAAAGACAAAGTCCTTATGTGTCCAGTCACACTTGGCCAATAAAGAATTCCATTCCATTCCATTCCATTCCAATCCAATCCAATCCAATCCATTCTCTTTTGCATTTTCTATTCTATTCCATTCCATTCTCTATTCCATTCCATTTTCTACTCTATTCCATTCCACTCCACTCCATCCTCTATTCCATTTTCTATTCTATTCCATTTCATTCCATTCCATTTTTTATTCCATTCCATTTTTTATTCCATTTTCTGTTCTATTCTATTTCTATTCATATGAAAAATGGTCATAAGTCATGTTTTTCTGTGCCATAACTGTCACTAAACTAATGGTTGTAAGTTGAGGACTACCTATGTTTCCCTACCCAGCTATTATACTATCCTCAAGAAAGAGCTTATTGTTTTAATAAAAAGCAACCTATCAGTCGCATTGCCACAGAAGTTTTAATAAGCATCCTGGGATGTGTGGACTTCAACTCCCAGGATTGCCCATTCAGGGACAGCATTTATGTCAAGATCCCTCGACAGATGTTCCCTAGAGGGTGAAATGCCTTGATTTGCAGCCTCCTCCCTTAAACCATAATCACCCACCATACTTCTTCAAATGCTCACCCTCCACCAGCCATTCACAGTTGCCGTTGACCGAGTAGTTGCCAGGTCCATCCGTCACATAGCCAGAAGCGCTGTGTAGCACCTCGCGGCGTCCCTTACAATCACCGGCATAGATTTGATGGATCACGCACAGAGTGAGGAGCAGCAGAACCAGCAGCTTTAAACAACTGGATTTTAGGAGGTCCATGATGGTCTTCGGATCTCCCTGTAATCCAAAAGATGTTCGGTTAATATAGGTTAGAGTTCTTCAAACTTGTCAACTTTAAGACTTGTGGACTTCAATTCCCAGAATTCTCCAGCCAGCTATGAATTCTGGAGGTTGAAGTCCACAAGTCTTAAAGTTGACAAGTTTGGGGATCCCTGATAGAGCTGAAAAAATTGAATGGGCTGTCAGTGTCCAGCCATGGTTGAGGAAGGAATACAGAAAAAAATTATTCAATATCCTGCATTCTTACACTGCATAAATATTATAATTATGGTTCCTCACAGAATCAGCCAGATTCTAGATTTTATCCACTTTTTGAGGCCTGCCCAAGGACCTGAGAAAGGCAGATGTGTTAAGAGGTGTTATTTGATTTTTATCCCGCCTTTATTACTTTAAAAGTAACTCAAGGTGGGGAATATATATAATATTCGTTCCTCCTTCTCTTTTTCCTCACAACAACAATCCTGTTGTTGGGTGGGTTAGGCTGAGAGAGAAAGACAGGCCCAAAGTCACGCAGCCTGTTTTCTTTGCTATTAGATGCCAATCTATTCTCTTTAGAAACCGCTCAATTTTAGAATGGATGAAGACTCAATGTTAATATTTTTTTCCAATTTGAGTTTGGTTCTTTTCTTTTCTACCACTGCCTGTACTCTAAAACTCTGCTAGATAACAATTAAGGAAAGAACATAAAGCAGACAAGGAATTTATTTTCTCAATACAGCTGGGTTGAGGAACAGGAAATCCTTAAGAATGAAAAATGAACAAATTGTACCATTTTTTTTAAAAAAACTAGTTAATTAAATTAAATAATTCATTATTTTCCCAGCCCATTTACACCAAACAACTTAAAACACAATTTTGCAATGGCAACACATGCTCTCAGTGGACCACAGTTGGAAAAGAAATGTAACATGAAAATGAAGACATTTTAACAACCTTTTAATTACAAACCCCTCCCACTTTTCTAGTTTTTATGAGTGCCCACTAGGCAGAACCACATTTAAAAAAAAAAAAAGTGTGCCAGCTTTAACAGAGACCTGTCCTTCAAACGATTTAAATGCAATTCCCTCCATACCTAATAAGCTGTATGACCTCTCTTGTTTCAGGGTACCTGAAGATCAGGCTGGCACAGGGGTTGGATCAGGTTTGGCGAGCCCTCAAGGTGAATCCTCCCTGGCTGACCTTTGAGCCAATCCCTCCTTCTTTCATTCTCAGCCCAGCCTACCTTGCAGGGGTATTGTTGTAGGAAAGAAGGACACATTATTTGGGCTGCCTCAAGCTTTCGAAATAAAGGCATGCAATGCATCTCACAGACAAATGATAGATAGATAGATAGATAGATAGATAGATAGATAGATAGATAGAT
>BLBF01000071.1:4663748-4685455 GCA_015471245.1 Laticauda colubrina
TAGATAGATAGATAGATAGATAGATAGATAGATAGATAGATAGATAGGACAATGGATGAGTGGCTGGATGGCAGATGGACGAAAGAGGAATGGATGGATGGATGGATGATAAACAGACAGACACACAGACAGACACAGAAGATAGACATCAGACAAAATATATAGATATAGATAAAAATCTACATTAACCCAAAGGCAGGAAAAAACCAGCAGAGTCCAAAAAAGACACAACACTGGATTCCAAGAAAGGGATCCCTGTATTGAGGCGGGGCGGGGGATCCGGACGTCTTCAGGGGATCGAGGCCGGGTCAAACGGACCGAAAGGAAAGCAGGGACCAGTAGGGGAGCCCCGGAAAGCGATGCAGCGAACCCCGCATCTCCAGGGAAGCGCGACGGCTGTGCGGAGAAAGAACCCACCCGGAGGACCCGGGATTGAAGCCTGAGGCCCGGCTCCCCATTGATAATCGCGGCTCGCAATGGGGTTTGAAGAGGGGGGGCTAAAGGGGATCTCCCCAAATTCTCGACCCACCTCCGTAGCCGACAGCGGCACCGCTGCCCCCGCGGCCCATGTAGAGGCCAGTCCGGGACCGAGGGGGCATCGAGACGGGAGCCCAGAGCGGTTGCGAGTGAGGTACGGAGGTCTTCCCGTCTCTATGGAAAGGGAAGCCATAGAGATGTAAGGCTAGAGCGTGCGAGGAAGAGGAACGGATAGCTTTACAGCAGCTTGAAGATGGCTGGACTTTAACTCCCAGAATTCCTGGTTAGGAAATTCTGGGAGTTGGAAGTCCACCCATTTTCCAAGTTGCCAAAGTTGAGAAACACTGTAGTGGGGTGAAATGTGTGATGTCCTGACCCAGTCAGGGTAGCCCCCCCACTCTTCCCTATGACTAAGCGCTGTCTTCCCAGCTGTCAGTTCCTGCAGAAAGACCAGAGACTACAAACCCCATTATCCCCCAACCAACTCAGCCGTGAGGGGTGTCAAGGCCTTTCTGTCGGCCACAGGTTGGAGGAGGAGGCTGCTTTATCAATTCGGATGTAGAAAAGGAGGAAAGTCAGGGAACCTGCCCCATTTTTTTTCCAATCACTTTTTGCAAAGGGTTGATCCCAGAATTCCTCAGCCAGCTACAATATGTACAATTTATTATCAGGTAAAGGTTCCCTTCACACATCCGTGCTAGTCGTTTCCAGCTTTAGGGGGTGGTGCTCATCTCTGTTACAAAGCCGAAAGCCAGCACTGTCCGAAGACGTCTCCATGGTCATGCAGCCGGCATGACTCAACGCCTTCGAAGGTACACGGAATGCTGTTACCTTCCCACCTATTTTTCTACTTGCGTTTTTTGCGTGCTTTCGAACTGCTAGGTTGGCAGAAGCTGGGACAAGTAACGGGAGCTCACTCCGTTACACGGCGCTAGGGATTCAAACCACCAAACTGCCGACCTTTCTTTCTAATCGACAAGTTCAGCGTGTTAGCCATTGAGCCACCGCCTCCCTACAATTTATTATACCTAAAGGATTATTTTCTGCCTTCCTCTGATCGTTTCCATCCTTCTCACCCATGAAACTGCTACATGATGTATTTTCTTTTGCCAACGATGGTCCAGGGATAAAGTTGTGTCTTTGTGTTGGATAACAGCCGCAGCTTTTCCAAGGGACCAGAGTGGCTTCCACAACTCATAAGTGAAGATGTAAAAAGCAGAATCCAGGGCTTCCCACATTTTAAGCATTTATAATTTGGCTACAATGTGTTCTCTGCATACTGTTCTTTTAAAAAAAAATATTTTTCCCGCCTTTATTGTTTTTTATATATATAAATAACACATCAAACATATCTAATACTTCTGCCTATTTCCCCATAACAACAACCCAGTGAGGTGGGCTCCAACATTCAATGCAGGATCGAAAGGTTTATGACAATTCAAATAGGAGGAGGAGGAAGGAGTACAAGCATTTATTTAGTGTCCGTTCAAAGTTACAACCACACTGAAGAGACCTACAACCGTTTTTGCGCACTTACGATCATTGCAGCCTCCCCATGGTCAGGTGATCAAAATTCAGGTGCTTGGCAACTGACATGTATTTAGGACGGTTGCAATGTCCCGAGGTCATATGATCAGTTTTTGCGACCTGTCAAGCAAAATCAATGGGGAAGCCAGATTCACTTAACAACCGTGTTACTAACTTAACTGCACTGATTCACTTAACAGCTGTGGCAAGAAAAGTTGTAAAATGGGACAAATCTCAACTTGTTCTGACCCAAACCTGGTTCCAAGGAAGCAAACAGAAGACAAAGGTAACAGCACAACCTTTTAATGATTCTTTACGAATCCCGTTCCTTCACAGTTAAAAGGTTGCTTCAACCCAATTAGCTCCAATAAGAAAGAGCCTTGCCAAGCTTTTGCAAGGCTGCCAAGAACACCAGATAAAGTTACTAAGCAATAATTCAAACCAAAGAGTCTCCAAACACCAACTCGGATATTTCTAACGTCCACCAGGCTCGAATGTAAAACTTCTTTGCCTTCTGCAAAGAACTGCAGTTTCTCAGCTGGCTTTTATCTCCTCAGGGAGGGGGCATTTCCTTGCAGCCTTACTCCCGAGTCGCCCATGCTGCTGCAGCTGTTCTTTCCTTTGAACAGCCCTGTGCGCACGTGCATTGGGCACAGGCTCCTTGGGGACTTCTTCATCACTCTGCCAGCCTCCACAATCTCCAAAGGCAGCATCCCACTCCCGGATGGTCCTGGCCCCATCCCTGCATCACACATAGGCCCCTCATCTGAGTTTTTGCTCTCCGAGCCCTTAGCCATCCACACCTGCTGCCGGCGAACCACAAAACAACTATCAATGGAAACTCAGCAGTGGAATTTTTGGGTTCATCTCTGGAGATAAGTCAAGGATTACCTGTATTAGGGATGTTTTCTGCCTCAAGTTATTTATTAAAAAAATGCAGGACAAAAATATATTTTTTAAAAGTTGTTCAGGGAAACATCTTCACCATTTACAATGTTCATTTGCAAAGAACTCAAATGTGTGGGACATGAAGGACCTGTAAAGAGCTTTTCCAAATGCAGGATCCCAGCTAGGATTTTAGGCTATGAGTTAAAGATGCTTGGATGCTTCTGCCTCTAAGCTATATGGATGTGATCTGCTGATGTGTTCCTGCTATTTCTGCATTCTGCTACTTTTTCTTGACCACGCTACAAAATTGTAAAGTTTCCACCTGTGATTATATGGTAAATGAGCTACTTTCTGAAATTACAAGTTCAGGCAAGTGCAGCTGCCGATGAGAAGATAGTCTATTTCTTTCCAATTCATGCCACAGTAATCAGGTGGCATTTTGCAAAGCTGGCATCAGACACTTCTGAATAGTGTTATTTTGTGGCTGACTGGAGGAAACGTTCTAATGATGGCATGAGTGTGATCTACACACCCCAGTGGAGGCACCACAGAATGGACATTGGCTATGCAGAGCTCTGAGAAGAAAAAAACAGGAACATTGTTGAGATACTGATTTTCCCATGGTTATTGACAAAGAACCCAATCCATCAGCTTCATAAAGTCAGCAGGAACATTTGAAAAGCAGCATGATTCCTTCCAGTGGTTGGGATTCATTATTTTTTTTTTTACTATCGGTTCTGTGGGCGTGGCCTGGCTTGGTGGACAGTGGCTTGCTGGTCATGGCAGGGGAAAGATATTGCAAAACCCCCATTCCCTCCCCACCCCACTAACCTGCTTTCCAGCTCCATTCTCTTGTGCAGGGAACCAAATGTGGGCCAGCCAATCAGCTGTGACTCTGGAGGCAGAGAAGAGATGGGGGCGGGGCCAGTCGGAGGCAGCTCCCAACTACTACTCCAAATTTTCACTGCCGGTTCTCCAGAACTGACCAGAACCTGCTGAATACCACCTCTGATCCCTTCTCTGCAGTACTATATATATAGTACTATATATATACTTTGCTTTAGCAGCATCTTTATATATATATAAAAACGTTGAAACGTTGCTACAACTTTAACAGAACTACAATGACATGGGATAATACCCAAAGGAAGCTAAACAGCACACATGTAAGTACCTGCGAAAACCTAAGAAAACATATATATATATATGTTTTCTTAAGTTTTCGCGGGTACTTACATGTGTGCTGTTCAGCTTCCTTCGGGTATTATCCCACGTCATTGTAGTTCTGTTAAAGTTGTAGCAACGTTTCAGCAGAATCTCATCTGCCATCGTCAGGCTTCTGTATGGATATGGGTCTTACAGCTCCTGGTCCAGGCTCCCAGCCAATCAGAATGGACCAGCCTCAAATTTAAAACCAGGAGCTGTAAGACCCATATCCATACAGAAGCCTGATGATGGCAGATGAGATTCTGCTGAAACGTTGCTACAACTTTAACAGAACTACAATGACGTGGGATAATACCCGAAGGAAGCTGAACAGCATATATATATATATATATATATATATAAATATGCTGCTATAGCAAAGTTTTCTGCACTTGGGAACTTTAAGACATATGGACTTCAACTCCCAGAATTCCACAGCCAGCATGCTAATGAACTGTAAGATGAGTGGACTTCAATTCCCAGAATTCTCCAGCCAACATGGATGGCTGGAGAATTCTGAGAATTGAAGTCTACCTGTCTTAAAGTTCCCAAGGTTAAAAAGCAGTGTATTAAAGGCATTTGTGTCCGACACATATACTTTTGTTTACTGTTGTATTTTTTATTCTTTATAGTGCATGCTGTTCTGAAGGTGGGTTGCCTTAAATCGCTTCAAATCAACCAACAATGTATGTTGTTGGCAATATGATGATGTATGAGTAAAAGCACTGATTTGCTTTGAACTAAGCATGTCTCAAGACAAAATTCCACCTTTTTAAAAAAAAAAATAGCTACTTTCATAGATTAAGAAACTATCTCATCCTTTCACAGAACTACAATTTCCAGGGATCCTTATCTGATTGCTGTGTCGCATTAAAAAAAAAAAAAAATAGGTTTGGTTCTATAAGTTTTGTAGATTATCCCAAGGAAGAAAGCGAAGTGTATATTACATCGTCAGCTTCTGTGGTTAACAGACAATTTTACCAGAAAAAAAAAAAAAATAGAAATGTTCCATGTTCAGGTATCTCTTCCTCCTTTGATAAGCAGATGTTTCCCTGAAAGAGTCACATGCTTTCGCAGTGAAATAGAAACATGAGAATATTTTTTTTTTTATTTTGGCAAAAGAAAGAGGGGGGAAAAAAGCAAAAATATGCTCTTGTGGTTTTCAGAAATTCACCATGATCAGGGAGCAGAACCCACAGCACCTTCATTTTATTTTATTATTTATTTATCAAATTTATTGGCTGCTGATCTTACCACAGGGTAACTTAGTTTCTAGGAACTAACAGGGACAACATAATTACCCTGGGGAACCAGGACAGAGGGACCTAGAAGATTCAAACTATCTTCACAAGGTAGCTGGAAAAAAAAAGTGGACCAAAAGATGTTCATATGGAGTCGTGTAACATGGAGATATAATTACAAGGCAAATCTGGTTCCTCATTGTGGGATCCAGACAGGAAAACCACTGAATCACAATGGCGGCTGAGGAAAACTAGATGATCTTGATCTACAGCAGTGTTTCTAACCTTGGCCACTTGTAAGACATATGGACTTCAACTCCCAGAATTCTCCAGCTGGCCATGTTAGCTAGGGAATTCTGGGAGTTGAAGTCCACTCGTTATCAGTGTTGGAAAAAAGTCAACCGAAGATAGGCCTGTCACTCCAAGTTTATGACCTGTGGACTTCAACTCCCAGAATCCCTGAGGCAGTTGTGCTGGCTGAGGAATTCTGGGAGTTGAAGTCCACAGATCATTAAAGTGGCACACACACACACACACACACACCCTGCTCTGAGTGAACTAGAAGAGAATTTCCACCCATGTTCATTCAATGCTTGGCTTCCCCTCACAGAAGCAACCCCAGAGGGGTTGGGAAAGCTTAAGACTGTCCCATGGGGGAAGGACCAGATATGTCCTACAGACTAATTGGGTCACAGCGGAGGAGCCAGGAGGTGGCGGGGAAAGTAGGGCTGAACCCACCCACCCAATCTTGTCTTCCTGGTATTATTGCAGGACCCCAAGAAGATAGGATTGGACAAAAGGGGAAGATGCCACAAGTGATAGGGGTCCCAGGAGGAAAACCAAGATGGGGGTGCTATTGTCTGAGAGAGGGAGGCCCAGAAAAAGTCAAGATGGGAATCAGCATAGCCAAGAGGGAGAGTCAAGGGACCCTTAGACGGGCCGAGCGGCGGTTGTATGCATGCTAAAATACTCGGTGTAGCCGTTATGTTGGTGTAGTTGGGGCGCATGGAGTTGGTAGGGTGGAGGCTGAGTCTCGCTCCCCAGGGAGGGCTTCAACAGCACAGGGGCACCGCTGAGCTCAGAGGTAGTGACCACGCAGTTAGAGGTTAGGCTACGATCAGCAGAAGAGGTGTCTTCCATTTGCTTGCGGGTCTACAGGAGGAAAAAGTAGGCAGAAAGTCCAAATAAACACCGGCAGGAAAGAAAGAACCATGGTCTCTGTCACCCTTTCCTCCTCTCCCAAATCTAAAGCAACGAGATCAAGAGACGTGGATGGACGCAGGTCGAACCACTTAACAACATTATCCTGCCACCTTGAACTGTCTTTCGATTCCAGGTGGGTTTGACTTGTTGTTGTGGCCTGCCAGTGGCCAGTGGAGCTGGCGGCAGACTCGGAGAGTGAGGAGGTTGGGGAGGAACCTGGGCCAGTCCTGGGTCCGAGGAAGGCTCTGACGAGGGCTCTGCATTGGAGGCAGAGATGGGGCCAGGACTGTCTGACAGTTATCAGCTACCTTAGGAGTCGGAGATCAGTGAGGAAGAACAGCTGGAGCCTGTTCCCAGTGTGCGCATGCACAGAGCTGCCAGGAGAAGGGAAACAGTTAAAGAACAAAGGTCGACTCGGGAGTAAGGGCAAGTGATTGCTGCTATAGCATGACGTTTGGAAGCTATCGACCTGGCAACTCTCCAAGCCTGATAAAGGTCTGTAGTTGTGAAATCTCATGAAAGACTGTTGGCCGGGACGTTGCTGGAGAGGAGATTCATTTTAACCTAAATAAAAGGAGTTTTATCAGGACGAGGAGTCAGATTCATGCTTTTGGGAAACCTAGGTCAGAACACTTGTGCTGGTTTTTCTTTTCTTTTTTTGAGCAGGCTGGCCTAATTTAACGTTTTATTCGTTATGGATGTTTTTCACTTCTTCTTTGATCTGAGTTATGGCCTTTTTAAAAAAAGAAATAATTTAAGCGGGCGCCTTTGTGTAACCTTATTATCATATTGTTTTGCTGACTGCTGTAAACTGGCAAGGGAGATTCATTTATCCAGCAAGCAGGTTTAAAAATTTCACTAGATCAAATTAATGAATTACTCTGACATCACAAGCTACAGCAGCACCCTTGGAAGTCTGCAGGGAGATCGGATTGGTCTGGCATGGCATAGTAAAACCAAAGGGAACAAGAACTCTAAAGAATGAGAACAATTAAACAGTGGAACCGTGCTGTCCCAAGCCAGTCTATGGGAGTTGGATAGTTACTGAGGAATGATGAGCTGTCCTCTTAAGGGAATGCATCATGGTCAATGTAGTTAAAGGTATCCTGGGAAATGTACTTCATGTCACGTGGCTACATCTGTAATCCTGATTGGTCACTAAATTGACCCTTGAGGGGTTGAGGGAGGTATCCTCCATTCTTGCCTGGACTCATGAACTGAGAAGCAGTTTACCGCTACAAGATGGGTTAGGAAAATAACCATCTTTTACCTGCAACACTGATATACAAAGGATTGGTCATTATAGAAGAGCTTCATCACAAATGTGAGTTATGAAGATACCTGATGTACCAACAAATGTACTTTGTTGTGGATGTTTTGTGGAATTATCTACCTGCATCTGCACAGCCACAAATCCACCTCTGTGCATGAGACAGGACAGAATAGGAACCGCTTGCCCTCAAAGTTGTGAGTGCTCCAACCCTGAGGGGTTTTAAGAAGAGACTGGAGAACCATTTGTCAGAAATGGTATGGGGTTTCCTGCCTGAGCTGGAGGGGGTTAGACTAGAAGACCTCCAAGGTCCCTTCCAACTCTGTTATTCTGAGTGCAAAAGCAATGTAGAACTATGTCAGTGTGGAAGGTGTGGAAGGTAGCAAACTCTACACCTCCTCTAGTGCATGGAGAAAGGAGTCCACTTGTTCTGTGTGATGGTGCCATATGTAAGCCATGAAACCTCACAAACTAAGTGGAGATACAGTATGTGCATAGTTGCCCATTACATCACAATCACAAGTGCCTTATGATAGCGTCATCCCACAAAAGTTGCGTGATCACCTTTAAGTTTGCAAGTTGCAGGCTGTGTACTCTACACCAGGGGTCTCCGACCTTGGCAACTTTAAGACTTGTGGGCCCAGAATTCCTGAGGCAGCTTTGCTGGCTGAGGAATTCTGGGAATTGAAAATAAGATTCCCTTATTTATTTAATAAGGGAATTCTGGGAATTAAATAAGACTTTAACAAGTCTTTAAAAAGTTGCCACAGTTGGAGACCCCTGCTCTACACCCATCCTTTCCTCTACAGCCTTTTGGATTATGAAGCTAGCTAGATGGAAGATCTAAATATTATAACTTTGGGCAAACCCTGAAGGGAAGGGGGCGATCTACCTACAGTTTTTGGATTTTATGGCAACAAGAATCCTTAGCAAGAGCCGTGGTGGCGCAGTGGTTGGAATGCATAATTGCAGGCTAGCTCTGCCAATCGCCAGCAGTGTGACACTGACTGGCTGAAGGTTAACTCAGCCTCCCATCCTTCCAAGGTCGCTAAAATGAGGACCCAGATTATTAGGGGCAATATGCTGACTCTGTAAACAGCTTAGAGGGGGCTGTGAAGCACTGTGTGAAGCAGTTATATAAACCTAAGTGCTAGCATCTCAGCTAGGCAGGGTAAAGCGGAAGGATAAGACACAGATAAGAAAGGTAACCCTCAGGATAGAAACCCTGAGTTTGCTGCCTCTGGCCTGGACGAGGCTTATGGAACAGCAGGTGCAGAATAAGCAGCAGTCCTTCTGAGGAGGCGTCTCCAAACTCGGCAACATTAAGACTTGTTGGACTTCAACTCCCAGAATTCCCCAGCCAGCTGAAGTCCGCAAGTCTTAAAAGTTGCCAGATTTGGAGATCCCTGCTTTTGAGAATCAAGCAACCATTCGTAGAGAGTCAGGAAGATTGACTTTGATGGAGATTCACCAGAGAAGAACTTGCATATCTCTAACTAGGTCACCTTTCTTATTCTGCACACCAGGGGTTTCATACTGGATTTCTTCGAGGGTCAGATTAGCATTATAGTTCTCCTCTGCGGGCTGGCAGCCGGGGGTTTGGCATGGTCTGTTTTTGGGCTGGTTTTTTTTTTTTTTTTTTTTTTTGGGGGGGGGGGGGGGTTTTTTGCCTGGTTTTCAGCCTGTTTGGTCCCAGTTTTTGAGCTATTTTCGGCCTGTTTGGGGCCCATTTTTCAGCCCATTTTGGGCCCTTTTGGCCTGTTTTCTGGCTTTTCTTGGCCCACTTCTTGGCCCATATTTGCTGCTGTTTTTAGCCCATTTTTGGCCAGCAGAGTGCTGCAGGAGGCTGGAGGGTAAAAACAAGGCACAGAGAGGGCATTTTAGCCGCCAGAGGCATCGCAGGCCGCTTCATTTCATATTTCCACAGGGCCGGATTTAAGCACCCCTGCTCTACCCCATGCTTATAAAAAAAAAAAAAAAACTAAAAAAAAAGGGGGGGGCCACCTAAGGACATCATGTGCAATTCCACAAAGGTGTTTTGTTTGCTCAGCTCTATCGTCGTAACCATTTAAGGAAAGGGAGGCTCAGACGAGACCCTCTCCGATTCTCACATTGCTGGTGTTGCTTCCCGTACTCTGGGGGATGGAGAACAGCTCTGTGAAGTTGGGCACCGAGTCACTGATGAACGTCACGTTGCCGTAGACGTGATGTGGAAATTTGGCCCCCGTGGCAACCTCCTCGACGATCCCAATCTGTGACGTCCTCACGTGGTACGGGAAGTTCTTATTGGCGGCCGAGGGCCTGGTTATAATCTGTGGAAAGGAGGGAGAACAAGAGAGGAGCTGGATGAAGCCACCACGTTTCAGATGGCAAGCCCTCCTTCCTCTGTGAAAAAAGTCACCTTCCTCCTTCTTCTTCCTTCTCCAGTAAGCTATTTCATCAGCATTTTGATGGATATTCTGCAACTGGCTAGATTCACACAACTTAAACACAATCTGTCCCAAAGGTGCCTTTTCTTTTGCAAAAGGCAACTGGACTTTCTCGGTTTTCTTTGAAAGACGTTTCGCTTCTGATCCAAGAAACTTCCTCAGTTCTGAAGCTTCTGAAGAACAAAAGAAGCATCTTGGATGAGAAGCAAAACCTCTTCAGAAGCTTCAGAACTGAAGAAGCTTCTTGGATGAGAAGCGAAACGTCTTCAGAAGCTTCAGAACCAAAAAAGCTCCTCAGATGAGAAGCAAAACGTCTTCAGAAGCTTCAGAACTGAAGAAGCTTCTTGGATGAGAAGTGAAACGTCTTCAGAAGCTTCAGAACTGAAGAAGCTTCTTGGATCAGAAGTGAAAAATCTTCAGAAGCTTCAGAACTGAAGAAGCTTCTTGGATGAGAAGTGAAACGTCTTCAGAAGCTTCAGAACTGAAGAAGCTTCTTGGATCAGAAGTGAAAAATCTTCAGAAGCTTCAGAACTGAAGAAGCTTCTTGGATCAGAAGTGAAAAATCTTCAGAAGCTTCAGAACTGAAGAAGCTTCTTGGATCAGAAGCAAAACGTCTCCAAAGAAAAATAAAGGAAGTCCTGTTGCCTCTTGAAAAAGCATATTTGAGACAGCCATAATCTGGTTAGACACTAAAGTCAGTTTCTCAACTGCTATCTACACATAACACGTCCAAATAAATTACAGCTTAGCACAAAGGCCTGCCTCAACAGCACATTAAGACAACCCCAACTCCCTAAACCAGGGTCCCCATGGACTGGCACCGGTCCATGGCATGCCAGAAACTGGGCCACGCAAGCAAGCGAAGCCCCATCCATGGGATGCAGGCAGCACATGAAACCACACCCCCTTCAATCTATGGAAAAACCTCTCTCCACAGAACCAGTCCCTGGTACCCCAAAGGTTGGGGGGTGGGAGATCTTCTACTCTGAACCATAACCTGTCCAAACCCATTTCAGTTTAGCCTGACGTGCTGAGCATCTGAGCCACTGTTTCTGAGCATTAAAGTTCAAAGTCCAAAGCCTTTATTGTCATTATACAATCATACAAACAATGAAATTGGTTTAGCACAGTGATGGCAAACCTTTTGGTTGTGTGCCGAAAGCGCACGTGCATGCCGACACCCACAGTGCAATGCTCCCCTCCATGCATGTGCACGCAACACCCTGCCCCGCCCTCTTACCTGCACTGCACATGCATGTGCCTCCCAGCTGATTTTCAGCCTGTTTGAGGCTGTTTTCACCTTCCCGGAGGCTCGAGGGAAGTCTTTGCAGCTTCCGGAGGCCAAAAAACGGGCCCGTTTCGGCATTTCCGGTGTTTCCAGAAGGCCTGTTTTTCGGCCTTCCGAGGCAGCACAGGCTTCCCTCGAGCCTCCGGGAGGGCAAAAATGGCTCAAACAGGCCGAAAATCAGCTGGGAGGTGCACGCATGCACAGTGCAGGTAAATTTGGCTGGGGCTTGTGTGCCCACACAAATGGCTCTGTGTGCACACACGTGCCATAAGTTCGACATCACGGGTTTAGCCTCTACTAGTTCAGTCCATGCAAGAATACAAGACAACATGAATAATACTCCCACACACCCCACTATGACACCAGGAGCTCAGAGCCGCAGTGTCTACGCATGCCGCCGTCTTGGGGGGAGGTGGGGGGGAGAAAAGGCCTGTCACAGGAATTAAAAATTTTAGGTGATGTGATGTGAAAATTCTTACCAGGAAAACCGCGTGAGCATAGAAATGAATCCCTAGTTGAATGCCGTTGACTATTTTCTCCCGAGCCCATTTCGGGATGCCAAAGTTAGCGATAAGCGCGGTGACCGGGACAGCAAAAAACCTACACAAGAACAAGACACTGGCTAAGGATGCAGATCTTACTGCCTGAAGCATGAGATTTCATGTCAAATGGTCCTTAACATCCATTCATTTCGTGATCATTCAAAGTTTACAACAGCACTGAAAAAAGTTACTGATGGCGAGTTCCCATGTTTACATGCTGGCTGGGGAATTCTGGGAGTTGAAGTCCACCCATCTTAAGGCTGCCAAGGCTAGGAAACACTGCCTTAAACTAAGCCTTCATGGAGGGGCTTCTAGCAGCCAACATAACAGTGCTGGAACTGGGACATAGCAATAGAACTGTTTCATGGTGCTTTACCTTCCTCTCTAAGTGGTTTACAGAGTCAACCTCTTGACCCCAACAATCTGAGTCCTCATTTTACCCACCTCAGAAGGACAGAAGGCTGAATCAACCTTGAGCTGGTCTGGATCAAACTAATGGCAGATGGCAGAATTAGCCTGCAATACTGTATTCTGACCACTGTTCCACTATGGCTTTTTCCCTTCCTTCACATTTCCATTCCTTCGTTCTCTCTTTCCTTTCCTTTCCTTCCCAAGCAATAGCATTTAGACTCATATGCCTCTTTACAGTGCTTTCCAGTCCTCTCTAAATGGTTTACTGAGTCAGCCTCTTGCCCCAACAATCTGGGTCCTCATTTGACCCACCTCGGAAGGAGGGAAGGCTGAATAAACCTTGAGCTGATCTGGATTGAACTGCTAGCAGTCGGCAGAATTAGCCTGCAATACTGCATTCTAACCACTGCGCCACCACGCCTCTTCATATTCAGTTACTTAATCTTTTATTTATTTTTTATCAAAGATTTTAATGCCTTCATGTTTTTATACTATTGTAAGTCTCTTGGAGTCACTCGAGAGAGAGTGAGACAGACAGCATATAAATTTTAATGAACAAATTTATACCTTTTGACAGGACCCCAAAAAATATTTTTCCTGCCCTGTTAATCTTCTAAACCCACTGACCATAGGGTATAAGCAGCAAAGAATGGCACGTAGAAAGGTTGCTTCTCCGGGAATTGCTTGAGAGTGATGAGTATGGCATAGCAGAACCAGATGTAAGCCACAAACTGCAAGGCAATCAAGCCATATCCAGCTGGAGATTCATAGGTGTACAGTACTTGAGCCTGATCGAAGAACTGAGCACCGAAAGGAAGAAAGTAGGTATAAAAAAACATGGGTAAGTAACGATTAAAAAAAGCTACACAATTTCCACAGAGCAAGATGATTTCCTCACTAATCAGTTATGGAGATTTCTAGATTCATCATCGTGGGGTAGCAAGGTGTCAGGGCTCTAACAAATCCACCCCATTCAAATCTCAGAGTAAAAAAATTGATTTATTAGGAGTGACCATGTCAGCATTACCTGGGTGCAGCCAACACTAAAATACATCATTCATTTTCCCCTTGACCCTGGTCTTCCCCCCAACCCTGGATGTATATTCTCCAATGGGACACATCCATAGCCAAGAGTTATCAATCATGCTCTCCAGTAATATTCTTGCCCGGGGACAACTTTGAGCTGCCAAGGCGATTTATCTGAGGCATTTAAGGAATTCACTGCTTTCCCCCACTCCCTTTCTGCTGGCTACTAAAAAGACCAAAGGAATATTTTTTTAGTTGACACAAATTATAGTTCGTCCAACAAAGTCGTGCAACAAGGAGCAACAAAGATAAGCCTTAGCTGAATTGATGATTCGAGATGACCTTGGTGCTCTTAAGAACTTGATCATTTTCTTGCAGACATTTCATGATCCAACCAGGTAACATCATCAGTGCTAGAAGGGAGTGAGGTTTGTTCTGTGTTTATAAATCCCACTCCTTTCTGGATCTGATGATGTTACCTAGTTGGGTCATGAAACATCTGCAAGAAAACATCCCAACTCAGAGACCACCAAGGACTCCACAGTTCTCCTCTTGCTTCGACTTCTGCTCCTCCTCCCAAATCCCCATTTCCTTCTAGCACTGATGTTGACACCTAATTTGGTAACAAAACGTCTGCAAGAAAATCACCAAACTCGGAGAGCACCGAGGCTCTCTTATTTCAACCTGGAGCTATAAATAATTCTCCTTTATTGGTTCTTGATGATTTGCAAGACAAACTAGGCGGGGAATTTACATTAAATCAAATTCCTGACTCATCTAGCTGAGAAGACCCACAAGCTTCTTGTGGTTAGGAGTGCCAGCGCATTGCTGGGGGGGGGGGGGGGGGGGAGACAACAACTATTTTTGCAGTTGAGAACCACGGCAGGAAAGACCGTGTGATCTAGGAAATAACCAGAATGCAGAAAAATGCAAATTAAATCTGTGTGGCCCTCAAAGTATACGCCGCTGAAAAGGGAAAGGAACTCACCTCAGCCTCGTAGATAAACAGCACAACATGGGTGATGGTGTACAGCGTCATGTACACCGAGAGCTTGATGGATCCTGTGTGACTGATCCGACCCCTGCCAAACAAGGAGCCATGAGCCAGAATTATGGAAAAGGAAACGCTGCCTTGTATGCTAACAACCTTCTTTCCCCTTAGAACACAACAACACAAATTCCAAGCTATTCTCCACAATCCTCTTAGTCAGAGGTGGTTTCAGGATTCCTGCAGTTACCCCATTTAAATCATGAGCCTCGAGCCAAACTTCCAAACCTTAAAAAGGATTTATTGGGAATTAAAATGTCCAGCATTGCCTAGGCATAGCTGACTCTGAGACACTTCATTCATTGTCACCCTTGACCCTGGTTTTCCCCCACCCTCTGGGTGTATCGTGTTTCATATGTCAGAGCTCCAACAAATCCACCTTCACTCAAATCAAAAGTCTCTAGCTGCATCTCAGAGAAAAGAAAATTGATTTATTAGAAGTGGCCATGTTGGTGTTAGCTGGGTACAGCCGATACTAAATTACATCATACATTTCTCCCTTGACCCTGGTCTTCCCCCCACCCCCTGGATGTGACTTCTCCAATAGGACACATCCATCTCCAAAAGTCATCCATCATGCTCTCCAATAACCTTCTTATGCTGCGACAACTTTGGACTGCCAGGATGATTATCTAGGCATTTAAGGAATGCCATGTTTTCCCCCACCCCCTTTTTCTGGCATCTAAAAAGACCAAAGGAGTATCTTTTTAGTTGACAACATATTCTCCAGTGAGACACATTCATAGCCAAGAGTCATCAATCATGTTCTCCAGTTAGAAATTTGCACAGCAGAAACATCAGTCACCTAGTTACAATCTTTGAAAAACTATTTATGGAATGCACTTTTGGTTTCCAAGCTGCCACACTTGCTCTTTCAAACCCCTTCGCCCCCCCCCACCGTTTCTGAGAGTGCGCTTTACGCACGTGCTAAAAGGGCTCAACACCACCCTGTTGAGACAACACAATGCTGTGCTGTTTTTTAGCTCAGCTGAGGCATGGCAATCCACTCTGCCCCGTGGGTCAGTTGAACTAAAAAAAACAAGAGAATATAAAAGAGGGAATGGTGGGGGTGGGGGGCGCGCGGCCAACCAGAGGTGGTATTTGCCGGTTTTCCAAACTACTCAAAATTTCCACAACCGGTATGCCGGCTAAATACCACCTCTACTCTTTGTTCCAACTGCAGAACTTTTGAACATCACTCAACTTCCCAATCTCTGTTGCTTTTTCCACCTCAATATTGTTCACACATGCTCTGCTTCCTAACTCAACAACTTTCTCTATATTTCTTCTGCCCCTTTGGATCCTCCTTTAGAATGATAGGAAGCACAGATGTGGTCAGAGTGGTAAAATCATTTCTTTGCAATGTTTTACCACTCCTTTTCCTAAAACTACAGTTCTCTGTAGGTCGTCCTCGGTTTATGACCAGTTGCTTAGCAACTGTTCGAAGTTACGACAGTCCTGTGGGTATGTATCCAATTCAGCCCATCCCTCCCTCTCTGTAATCCCACCCTATCACCATCTCTGTGGTTCCACGCCCCCATCGGCTGTGCTGGTACCTGGTAACTGTGAATCCTTTTCCCAGAAGAATGAGCATCAAAAGGAAGATCAGAAAACTGACGGAAAAAAGGAGCTTGGCTGGAATTGGGGAGAGAAAAAAGGAGATAAGTATGTGAATCTAAGGCAATAAAAGATTTAAAATATTCTTCATAAGTATGGGCTGAGACACAACACTGCTCCATAAAATTTAATATTGTCGATTGCATCTTATCTGTGCAGAGAAGAGTCATAAAGAGGATTAGGGGACTGGAGGCTAAAACATCATAAAGAACAGTTGCAGGAACTGAGTATATCTGGTTTGATGAAAAGAAGGATGAGGGGAGACATGATAACAGTCTTCCAATATCTCAGGGGCTGCCCCAAAGAAGAGGGAGTCAAGCTATTCTCCAAATCACCTGGAGGGCAGGACAGGAAACAATGGGTGGAAACTAATCAAGGAGAAGCAACTTAGATCTAAGGAGAAATTTCCTGACAGTGAATTAATAAGTGGAACAACATCCTTCCAGAAGTTGTAAATGCTCCAACACTGGAAGTTTTTAAGAAGAGATTGGATAACCATTTGTCTGAAATGGTATAGGGTTTCCTGCCTGAATAGGGGGGTGGACTAGCAGACCTCCAAGGTCCCTTCTAACTCTGCTATTCTGTTCTGTTCTAGTCTACTCTATCTAGCTTGGGTCTCCCCAGATGCGGTGGATGACAACTTCCATCCTCCTCCTCCTCATATCGCCAAAGTCCAACAGTTTTAGCAAGTGTAGAAGGCTGAAAGCTGAACAAGCAAAATGTAAGTTTCTGCAGCTTCCATAGATATGGATTTCAGTTCCCATAATCTCCTAACCACAACCTCTATGGCTGAAAATTCTGAGAGCTGAGGGTTCCACTTATCTGGAAACAGGGACTCTACACTAAACGATACTGGAGTTCTCTAAGTTTCAAACTGTAACTTTTCAACCTGAGATATAGGTGGGGTCAAGAATGGATCCTGACCCATTCCCATGAAGTGGAGCCCACAAGGTCTTCTGTGGTCTGATCAATGTGATACATGCCTGACACGGCTGGCTTGGTTCACTTACACTTCACCAAGAACAAAGAAACCAAGTCCCAGCTCCATATGCGGTGTCAACATAGACATTATGGCTTGTTCATCATAGCTGATGGTTTCAGGTTATGTGTGAAACCAGTGACTGTGGCGGTTCCACAAATCATGGTTTAATGGGAATCCATCCGGTAAATGGGAAGGCCCATCCCTGATAACCTACCCAAGATCTTAAGACTGTCATTTCCAATCCCGTCACTTGCATACTGGCCCCAGTATATGCAGAAGAACATCAGGCTGAGCACTGGAGAAGAAATAGGAAACACATAACATGAATGTAACTGTTGTGGTCCGCCGGAAGCAGATGCGGACAACTGAGGTCTCTGAGAGCGGGGACTCAGATGAGGGGCCTGCGTGTGATGCAGGGATGGGGCCAGGACTATTGCAGAGTGGGGTGCTGCCTTCAGAGGTTGTGGAGTCTGGCAGCAGTGACAAAGAGGACCTCAGGGAGCCTGTTCTCCGTGCGCATGTATGCAGGGCTGCTCAAAGGAAAGAGCAGTTGAAGCAGCATGGGCAACTCAGAGTAAGGCTGGAAAGTGATGGTCCCTCCCATAAGGGATAAAAGCCAGCCTTCGGGGTTGGCTTCTTTGCAGGAAGCAAAGAAGTTCTTTCTATTCAGAATCCTTGTTGAAGCCCTGCTTACTCTGGTTTGTTTTTGGAAACTTCTGGCTTGGGATATTTATCTGCAATTAGTCTTTTATTCTTGGCAGCCTTTTACAACCTTGAAAGGGCTTGCTCTTATTTGGGACAATTAGTTTTGAATGACTCTTGGCTGTGAATGCACAGAATTCACAGCGCCACATTAAAAAGGTTTGCTTTTATACATACTTTGTGTTTGTTTGATTTGAACAAGGCTTGGGCCAGAACAGTAACATAATAATGACATAGGGGGATTTGTAGAAAAGTAAGCAGAGTTGGGGGCAGAGTTAAATAAGTCATGGGTTGAGAATCAATGCATTCCTACAAAAGTCTGCATCCAACCCCTCTTGAATTCTATTGACCCTTATCTGGTGCCAATTTACTGTTGAACTGTAATTGATTAGATTCCTGTGCATAGACTTGAGCAATAAATATCCTGAACTGTAACTTAATGCATGGTCTTGATTCTTTGCGCCTGGCAGATTTCAGTCACTGCTCTTTCCTTAATTTTGGCTTCTCTCTTCTTTCTATTATTGGATCTTAAATGACAACCCTCATATTTTCTAATTTCTTCCGCTACCACCTGTCTCCACCTGCCCTTTCCCAAACAATTCTGGGAATCGCAGAACTGCCGTTATTTATACAGCTACCAATGTGAATATTTAGGTGCAATCTGTTCCTTACCATCTGTTACAGAAAATGCAGCTTTTCTTTTTTAAAGTGGAAGATGCAGACGCAAAATCACAGGGATGTAGGTCAGCTCAAAGGAAAATACTTTATCATCTAAATCCAAACCTATACTACAGGTGGAAATAATTTTAATAGGAATTCCCTTTCCCTTAAGCAAAGTCACCCAGCTGCTTTCATACCTAAGATGGGACTAGAACTCACCATCTTCTGGTGATTGGCCCAAAGTAACCCAGCTGCTTTCATACCTAAGGTGGGTCTAGAACTCACCATTTCCTGGCACTTTGCCCAAAGTAAACTAGCTACTTTTCATGCCTAGGGCAGGACTAGAACTCACCATCTCCTGGTGATTGAGCCAAAGTCATCCAGCCAGTTTTTGTGCCGAAGTCAGGACTAGAACTCACGGTTTTCCACTTTCTAGACAGGTACCTTAACCACTAGACCAAACTGGCTCCCTGGTTTTCCTCAAACTTACCCTCTACTCCAGCTGCTGTCATGAACATTTTGTATGTGGTGTGCAAAAGTTGCCGGCCTTTCAACAGATCTGAAAAAAAAAAAAAAAGGAAAAATCATCATTACAATTCAGCGTGTCTGCCAGATTCCACAATCTTACCAGCACAGCATCACCCCTACAGTCCTGGTGCTTGGCAACTGGCTCCTCTTTACGACGGATTTAAGAGCAACAGCACTTAGATTTATATACTGCTTCACAGTGATTTGATTGTAATTGTGATACCTTTTTTTTTGTTGTTGTTAGAAATGCCCATTCAGAAATTCTATTTGATGACCACCATTCACTTAGCAATTTTTGTAAAAATGATTTTAAAACTGAATCTGAGTTGACGTAGAATTGTAACATCTTACGATGGGAAATTCTGGTCCTATTTGTGGCCATAAGTCAAGGAACTGCATTTGCTCAAATCTAATGTCATCAATCACATTCAATCAGAAACAGGAAGTCATGAACCAGGTTCACCACCACCAAGATTCTTTAATACTTACAGCCAAAATAGCAAGAAATGATGAGGATCAGGATGAATATAAGTAGGAAAGTGATGTCAGTTTCCAGGATACCTAAAAAAAAAAAAAAAGAACAGGAAGAAGAAAAAAAGGACACATTAAAACAGAAGTCTCCAAACTTGGCAACTTTAAGACTTGTGGACTTCAACTTTTGAGGAATTCTGGGAGTTGAAGTTTACAAATCTTAAAAGTTGCCAAATTTGGGGACCCCTGCACTAAAAGGACATCCGCCATTAGAGAGGTATTCTTTAAACTTGTCCCAAAGGTGTTTTTTTCCAGAGGCAACTGGACTTTCTAATTTTTCTTTGAAGAGGCTTCACTTCTCATCTAAGAAGCTTCTTCAGCTCTGGGTGAGAAGCTTCTTTATGTGTTTATGTACCCATGAGAGAATCCTCTGTATGTGTGTGTATGTGTAAAGTTGTTGTTCCTTTTTCCTTTTTCTGTCTGCTTCTATCACTCTACGTTTTTTCTTTATTCTGCTAAAAAAAGACTCTACTGCCACTCAAAAGTTAAAAATACCAGGATATTTGTAATGGTTTGCTCTCTTTCTCAGGCAGAACTGGGGTTTGTTTGGGTTGGCTATAGTGTTCAACATCCATCTTTGTCCAGATGCCATAAATGATTTGAGGGGACCATCTCTTACCGGTCACATCTACCTGACCCATAAGAGCAGGGAGGCAGGAAATGTTACAGGTCCCAACCCCGAGGGAGATACACCTGGTGGGACCAAGAAGCCTTCTCCGTGGTGGCTCCCTCTCTTTGGAACATCACACACACCCCCCCAGGAGATTAGGATGGCCTCCTCTCTAATACTCTTCCGTAAGGCGCTGAAACCTGGTTCTGCCAGCAGGCCTGGGGAAACCAGAGCGGAATGGAGTCCATCAAATGGCTTGTGGGATCTACTGTCAGAGGGCTGGGGAGAGTGGGTGGGAATTGGGGGCTGGTTTTGTTCTATTGTATTTTATTCACTGATTTCATTCCTTTTTGTTAGTTTTTATTGTTTTAAATGTTTTTTTATATTCTGTAAGCCGCCTCCAGTCGCCATGGGTGAATAGGCGGCAGTATCAATTCAATAAATAATAAATAAATAAATCAGACAGGCAGAAAGTTCCCACGCTTAAGCTGAAGTTCTGACCCAGGCTTTGTAAATTAATTATTCACAAACTTGTTTTAAAAACAAAACCTATTTTATTGCAACACTGGGATTGTTTTCATTCCCAGCCAGAATTAAACTCAAACAGTCCCCCAAGATAAGCACATGCCTATCAGTGCTGTGGAATGCTGCCAAAAACAGTAGTATTCAAATTAACTATAACAGTATCAGAAAAAAATAACCAGAATACGCAGAGCTATTCGTCCGAGTCCGCTCCAGACTCCCTGACTGGTCCCCTTTCTTCCCCACTGTCTGATTCCGCTGCTGTCTGCACCGGCTGCCGGCGAACCACAACAAAGGTCTCTGCCAGAATATTGCAACTGGCCCTCGTCCTCTCAACTTCTATTGAGAGGCAAGCCAAATAATGCATCTCGGATGCAAAGAGCCAACTCTTGTAGGGATTGCAGGGGATTCTGGGATATTCCCCCTGCGGGCTGCTATAAGGGGAACCGTACGGAGCTACTGAAAATCTTACCAAATTCATCCGCGGAAAAATGACGTGTCCAGAACGATTTGCCGTTCGTCAAAATCATCTCGTATTCCAGTTCCAGGCCGTCGCCCTGTCCAAGAGAAGGGGCTGATCATCGGCGGAGAACCTTCACGCAGGGGTGTCAAACTCGATTTCACTGAGGGCCGCATCAGGGTTGTGTCTGACCTTGGGGGTGGCGAGTTGGACATGGCTGGGGTGGATGTGGCCACGGTAGGTGTGGCCAGCTTGACATCAATCGTGTCAGGGGCACCTGTGGTGGCCAAGTGGTAAGGAAGGACTTCCCTCAGACCCTCCCTCACTCTCATTTTATCCTTTTCTTTCCTTCTTTTTCCTTCCCTCTTCATTCTCCTTTCTCTTTCCTTCCTTCCTTTTTTCTTCCCTCTTCATTTTCCTTTCTCTCCTCCTTCCTTTCCTTCCTTCCTCCTTCTCCTTTCTCTTTCCTTCCTTCCTTCCCTCTTCATTCTTCTTTCTCTTTCCTTCCTTCCTTTTTCCTTCCCTCTTCATTTTCCTTT
>BLBF01000071.1:4688372-4706305 GCA_015471245.1 Laticauda colubrina
CCATCTTAAAGCATGCTGGGCTGGGGAATTCTGGGAGCTGAAGTCCATACCATTTAAAATTGCTGAGACAGAAAAACATTGATTCTAGAGGACCAAAATCCCCCTGCAGCTATTGAAATCTCTTACCTTGCACCCAGACCAGGCATACTGGGTTGTAAGATTGATAACTTGATTGTTTTCTGGACGGATAACTGATTCCTTCATCAGACAATCCTAAGGAGAAGACAAAAGAGAGCCCTAGAACAGTGACTCATGCAGAGGCATGACAGGCACTGTTTGCCCCGAAGGCTCAGTCCTTCCAATTAATTTGGAATCAGAAGAACACAAAACAGGGTATAATTTCTCATTCAGTTGCTGCTCCATTAGTGCAGCAAATCATGTTGTTGTCTCACAAAGAGCCTTTCGTTCCTTAATTTACTTATTTATAGTAGCACAATAGATCAGAAACTCATAATTTTCTAAGCAGTCTCCCTGTATGATGAGCCCTCGGAGGAGCAACAAAATCAGATTTTAATTCATTTTAGGTCCCCATAATACTCTAGACCTGATCTAAGAGATCGATAGTCTTCCAGATTACAGATTAACAGAGGTGGAAGGGAACTTGTAGGTCATCTAGTCCAACCCCGTCTAGGAAGGAGACCCTCTCTACATCATTTCTGACAAAAGTCCAATCTCTTCTTGAATGTTCCTAAACTACCTATTCAGCCAATAAGGCCAAGATGACGGGTGCTAAAATTGAATTTCAGGAGCATCTGGAAGATTTTAGGATCCTTTTCCTCTTACCTCCATAACCCACAGGAATAAGAGGAAGAAAATAGAACATAGAATAATAAGGTTGGAAGGATCTCAGAGGTCTTCTAGTCCAACCCCCTGCCATGGCAGGAGATCCTATATACCATTCCGGACTTGCTTGGGCTTGAAGGGATGGATACACGTGAACATAGGAAGAATAACAGAACAGACTAACAGAACTGGAAGAGACCAAGATTGCAAGAGCTGCAGTCAAGACAACAGTTAAATCAGGGGTCCCCAAACTTGGCAACTTCAAGACTTGTGGACTTCAATGTCCAGAATTCCCCAGCCAGGAAAGCTGGCTGAGGAATTCTAGGCATCGAAGTCCACAAGTCTTAAAGTTGCCAAGTTTGAAGACCTCTGAGTTAGATAAAAGAAACCTGAGTCCAGGCCAGAACTGTAGCCTGAGAAAGACCTTCTCTAGTTCTCACAAAGATAAAAGAAAGAAGTAGGAAGGCACATCCAGACTTGCAATGTTCTGTTGCTATAACCATTTAATGGAAGTAGTGTGAGCTTGTGTAACTGATTTTCTTAGTCTGGTTGACTTTTGAGTAGTGACAGTTCCCTTTTTTCTCCCCTAGAATAGCATCCCATCAGGGCCATTATGAGATTCAGCTATCTGAAATGAGCCAAAGCCCCAGAAAGTAATGTGTAAGCAACAAGAAAAAGAAAGAGAAGAAAATAAAAAGAAAGAAGACGAGAAAGAGAAAAGAGATCGAGAAAGAAAGAAAGAAAAACAAAAGAAAAACAAAAACAAAAGGAAGGAGAAAAAAGAAGAAAAAGAGAATTCAGTGCAATGATAACAGGACACTGTTGACAGCTGTACTAGACATTTCACTTCAACAGAAAGGACACTATACAGGTAGTCCCTGACTCACGACCATTTGTTTAGTGACTGTTCAAAGTTAAAGCGGCATTGGAAAAAAATGACTTACCATCAGTTTTCATACATACGGCCGTTGCATGAAATGGTCATATGGTTAAAATTTGGGCACTTGGCAACTGGCATGTAGTTATGACAAGCTGCATGTGATTCCCCAGCCAAAGTCAATGGGGAAGCCAGATTCACTTAAGAATTGTGTTACTAGTAACTTCAGCTATTCACTTAGCGACTGTGGGAAGAAGGGTCATAAAAATGGAACAAAACTCACTCTCTAACAAATGTCAACTCATAAAATATTTCTCTGGTCTTTTTAGAATTGCCAACAGAAAAGGAGAGGGGAGCAGTGCGGTAGCTTGAAAAACCGAAACTGCATTCCATAAATGTTTTCAAAGATAGTAACTAGGTGACTGAAGTTTCTGCCTTGCAAAATTCTAACTGGAGAGTATGATTGATGACTCTTGGCTATGGATGTGTCCCATTGGAGAATACGAATTACTAGACACCCAAGCGTGAAGAGAAAACCAGAGTCAAGGGTGACAATGAATTATGCGCCTCAGAGTCGGTTATACCCAGGCACTGCTGGACAGGTTAACTCCCAATAAATCCTCTTGAAGTTTTGGAAGTTTGGCTCGAGGCTCATGATTTAATTGGGGCAATTGCTGAAATCCAGGCAATAGCAGTGCTTCAGTTACACAGTAACTGCCCTGCAAATGAGCAATCCAATTGAAGATCAATGTGAGGCCATAATTGGCATGGCAGAACTAATTTATCTCAAGAAATAAAAGTTTAAAAAGGAGAAGAAAGAGGAGAAAAAAGCAGAATCCATCTGGTGTGCGATGATCAAGAAAAACTGACCTTATTTCCCTTTTTGTAAACAGCTGGCCACTGGGAAGGATCATCAAAATACAGAAGGATGTTCTCACAACATTTGTTCTTCAAAGAGAAGAAGAGGAAAGAGAGTGTTATGTTGACAGCAGCACAATTTCCTAATTGCAAACTTATCTGGGACAAGGGAGAAATTTCGTAGGCTGGGAATGGTTGCAAGGTATCCCTAAAATGCACCACGTAGTGTTGAAAGATACCTCTGGATAGCGGAACTGGAAATCCAGGCGTCCATAGTCGGAAAAAAAGCAGAATCTTGTCAAAAAGACCCAATCCTGGAAAAAAAAGGAGAAAACAACAGCAACATGTCAGTCTTGATGTAGCTCAGTATTTTATTAGTGTTTCTCAGTCTCAGCCATTTGAGGTTGCGCGGACTTCCACTCCCAGAAGTCCCCAGGCAGCAGAATTCTGGAAGGTGAAGATCACAGATCTTAAAATGGCAGAGATTGACAAACACTGGTCTATACAGGCCTCCTGCTGTCACGACTTAAGTCTAAGATTGAAACTCAGGCTTGTTAGATGCTCCATCTTTTCTATCCTGCTCCACAGAGTGGAGAGTTGGTCTCTGGACAGAAAGCCACTAAAAGAGACTGGAAGCAATTTGAAATATGGATTTGCAGGCGGCTGTTACCACGGGTGGGATTCAAAAATCCCAGCAACCAGTTCGCTGCCCAGTTGCTGAGTGGATGTAGCTGACCGGAACTTCCAAGAGGGCCATTTTTTGCCTTCCCAAGGATCCAGAGGCTTTCCCCGGGGCCTTTGGGAGAGCAAAAATGGCCTCCCCCAGGCTCTGGAGGCTCTTCGGAAGCTGGAAACAGGCCCATTTCTGGATTTCGGGAAGGGCTGTTTTTCCCCTTCCCGGAGCCTCCGTGCGAATCCTGAACTTACCTACATTGAAAATAGGCTGCGTGGAGACTCCTGGGAGGGCGAGGGGCAGGGTGGGCGGGGCCAGCTAGTCGGTTCAAATACTGGTTCGGCAAACAAGATGCAGATTTAACATCTGGTTCGCTCGAACCAGTCCGAACCGATAGAATCCCACCCCTGGCTGTTAAATAGAAGTTGAGTTAATAAAATCAGAAACGAGGAGGGGAATCAGCCGCCTGGGAAAGCCAAGGGAAACCATCAAAACTATAAAAAAGGGAAAAAAATAGAATATTTTGGACATGGGATGTGACACCTGGAAAAATACGGCATCCTTCACTAAATCCTCTGGGGAAAGATGGAAGGCGAACGAGGTCCAGGTAGAAGAACATCAGGGCTTCAAAATAGAAGGGACTGGTTTTGGACAAAACTCAGCCGCACTTTTTTTGTGCAGCTGTTGATCAAAACAGGATCGTCAACATGATGATGGATATGGCTCAAAAAGAAGTAGGTCCAAGGGGTGGGATTCTAACAGTTCGCATCTATTCGCCAGAACGGGTTGTTAACATTCTAAGCAGTTCGGAGAACCGGTTGTTAGAAGAAATTACTGGCCTAATCCTGTAAGGAAGGCAGGAAGGAAACATTCTGGTATTGCTTACAGAAACTGCCTCTCCGTTGACGCTTATTACATTCTTGGTAGGACTAGACTTCCTGTCTCAGGAACGTCTCTGGAGTCTTTTTCCCCTCCTTTGCTGGTACTTTGCTTGTGTGGGGTGAGTGACCATTCAAAGTTACAATGGCACTGAAAACAGTGACTTATGGCCATTTTTCACACTTACGACTGTTGCAGCATCTCCACAGTCATGAGAGGCCAGGCGAGGAGATGCGTGCCTCAATGTGAGTGATATTGAGTTGGTCACATCCAGCCAATAACATGACCACCAAGCTATGTCCACCCAGTCACATAACCACCATGCCACACCCACCACCTAAGCCACGCCCACAGAACCGGTTGTTAAAAAATTTGAATCCCACCCGAGTAGGTCTATACAGAGGATATAAGTAGTCCTTGACTTACAACAGTTCATTTACTGATCATTCAAAATTACAATGACATTGGAAAAAACTGGACTTACAACCATTTTTCACACTTACAACCATTGCAATATTCCCATGGTGAGATGCTTGGCAACTGACTCATATTTATAAGGGTCGCAGTGTCCTGGGGGTTATGCGATCCCCTTTTGGGGACCTTCTTTCAAGCAAAGCCAATGGGGAAGCCAGATTCATTTAACAACCATGTTACTAACTTTAAAATTGCAGTGATTCATTTAGCAATTGTGGCACAAAAGGTTGTGATGGCACCCAATTCACTTAACAAATGTTTCGCTTAGTAATAAAAATGTCGATGCAATTGTAAGTCGAGAACTACCTGAACTACAGGAGAAACCAAAGAACAAGGTAAGAACTTTTTGTCCTCAAACCTGGTTTTTCTTTTTGGTGGCAGGGTGAAGCTTAACAGGCTGGAAGGGACCTTGGAGGTCTTCTAGTCCAACCCATTGTACCTTTGAAGGTGAATTGTTAGAGGTTGTGAGAGATCAATTGCCAGCCACAACTTGTGCCTGTGAGAAAGTCATTCTGGGGAGTTTTCAAGCTAGCTCTTAAATTGTAGAGATTTAGCTGCAGGTATGTGAAAAGGAGTTAGCTATGTGGTGCCAACAGGGAACCACCAATTAATGCCCATTTTTTTCTTAAGTATCATAAAACCAACCACAACACAGATCAATTGAACACAGAACCTCATTTTTAGAAATGAGCATCAGCATTCCAGAACCCCAATTTGTTTCAGCTTGCAAGCAGTTGCTATCTCACAATCCCCAAACTACCTAATTATGAAGCCCTACAAGCACATTTAAACTATGCTTAAATAATTTCACTTTATAGCAATCTCTGGCCAAATTTTGAGAATATTCCTGTACAATGCAACACAGGTTCCCCCTCCCCCCCCCTTTTTTTTTTGCAAAGTACTCTGTACTCACATTCATCAATAGAAAAAGAAGGAAACAATGACAAATAAACTCACAATCCATTCCGTCCTTCGGTTGCTGTTCTTTTCCAGTGCTGAGCTGATTAACTACATGAGAAGCCAAGCATTTATTCTGGATTCTTTCTTGATGACTGGAAGGGACCAGCCATATTCTAGCTTTCTGGCATGCAGAATCTTTAAATTGTATACGTGTGTACACACACACACACACACACACACACACACACACACACAAGAACCTAATTACCCTATTCTGAAGGATATAATGAGGGAATTATGTTCTTACAGTAATCAATAGCAAGACAATGGTGAGAAAAATAAGGTTCTACATTTAGGCAATAAAAACCAAATGCACGAGTGTAAAACAGATGGTACCTGGCCCAATAGCAGTAACTGCAAAAGTGCTCTTGGAATCTTAGCGGACAACCAATTAAATATGAGCCAACAGAATAAAAGAAATAGTGGAAGATCAAATAGAGTTTAAACCAGAATTGTTCTTAATGGGAATAATTAAAAGGAAATCTAGGGAAAAGATTATATATATATTCTATTACATATATTGACAGCAATGAGAATAGCATTTGTACAATGTTGGAAACAAAACAATACACTCTCAGAGGAATTAGTAATTCCAAAAATTTTTTAGATTGTGCTGAAATGGATAAACTTACGCTAAAATTAAAGGATAAAGAAGAGTTGGAGTATTATAAAGTTTCGGACAATTGGTACAAATGGTTAAACAACAGAAATAAGGATAATGGAGAAGAAAATTATAGATAAATGTATATAAATGTATATATGTATATGAGATTGATATATGTAATAATGATGTCACTGTACCGTTGACAATAAGATTAAGATTAATTAAAAAAAAAAAAAACATGAGCCCGCAGTGTGATGCAGCTGCCAAAAAAGCCAATGCAGTCCCAGGCTGCATTAACAGTGGATAGAATCAAGATCATATAAATTGTTAATATTATTTTATAATACCTTAACAAGACTATACTTCGAATACTGCATCCAGTTTTAGTCTCCATGACATAAAAAATGATATTGAAACTCGAGAAAGTGCAGAAAAGGGCAACAAAGATAATTAGAGGCCTGGAGGCTAAAACAGTTGCAGGATCTAGGTAGGTCTGGTCTAATGAAGACAAGAACCAGGGGCAGCATGATATGTATCTCCCAATATTTGAGGAACTGTCACAGAAAAGAGGGGATCAACCTATTCTCCAAGGTACCACGCAAGAAGCAATGGATGGAAACTAATCAAGGAGAAAAGCAAATCTAGAACTAGGGAGGAATTTCCTGGCAGTGAAAATAATCAGTGGAAGAGGTCATCTCCAGAATTTTAAGAAGAGATTAGACAATCATATGTCTGAAATGGTATAGGGTCTTCTGACTGAGAAGGGGGTTGGACTAGAAGATCTTCAAGATCCCTTTCAAACTCTGCTATTCTGTTAAGTCCCGTGATGGGTCAATTCAACAGCCAGAAATGGCCTGTGCTGTTGCAAAAGGCTTGGGAATAATTAACTTCTGGGATCTGGGTCAGAAATACTTTGGGCCGATCAAACCAAGGAAGAAAAGATACAAAAACAGCCAACAGACTTAATGGAGAGGGCTCTGCAAACGTTTGCTTATCTACGCATATGAATATATATATTATTTATCAAAGCAAGGAGCTTTCAATGCGTGGAAGAAATGGGTTTTTGAAGAAGCTAGCTCCTTTCACATTGTTTCTTTTCCGTCCAATTCTCAACCCCATTTTCTTGCTCTGGAAAGAAAAAGGAAAAAAAAAAAAAAAAAAGGGGGGGGGGGAAATCCCATGTTCCCATGGCAACAGCCCATGCTCATGGTTTCCACGGAAACCGTACCAGAGGCTGAAGTAGGCAGAGGAAAATCTGGGGCAAATGTTTGGGGAAGAATTATGGGTTTTGGGGGGCACCTGCTCATGCTTTCTCCCGGGGGAACAGGCCGAACGTGAAGAGATCGACCAAGATTCTGGTTTTTCTCTCCCTAAAACCCCCCATATTAAAAGGCTGCGGGAACTGGAGCCAAAAAGACATTAAGTGAGGCCTGCTAGAATCCAAAGGATCAGCAGCCAGGCTCCTAGAAAGGCAATAATAGATTTTGGGGAGGAAACAGAAGCTCCTTCTCTGATTGCAGCCCCAAATTTGCAAAGAGATTACCAGTTGTATATTTTTTTACTGGCCTATTAATAGTTGTTTTGCAGATTGCCATTATCCTATCAGTCAATTAATTACAGGATGTGTGGGACGTAGAACATAGAACAGCAGAGTTGGAAGGGACTTTGGAGGTCTTCTAATCCAACCCCCTGCTCAAGCAAGAGACCCTATCCCATTTCAGACTAATTGTTGTCCAATCTCTTCTTAAAAATCTCCAGTGTTGGAGCATTCACAACTTCTGGAAATCAATTGTACCACTGATTTCATTGTCAGGAAATTTTTCCTTAGTTCTAGACTGTTTCTCTCCTTGATTCGTTTCCACCCATTGTTTCTTTTCTTGCCTTCTGGTGCTTTGGAGAATAGGTTCACCCCCTCTTCTTTGGGGCAACCCCTGAGATATTGGAAAACTGCTTGATCATGTCACCCCTAATCCTTCTTTTTACTAGACTAGACATTTCTGATTCCTGCATTTTCTTTTGCATTTCTTCCTATAGCACGCATCTCTGCTCTGTCCTATGAAAAAGGCCTCACTCCTTCTTCAACCCTTGTTATCTACCATTACTACGATATAGAGCAAAATAAAATTGACACAGATGCCACAGTCTTCCAGATAGCAGTTTAGTGAAACTACCCAAAGCATTGATTATAATACGCCCACGTGCACACATATTAAGTGTTTTTACGTGTTGCCTTTTGAAGTCACGGTTTTTCTATCGGGTCGCGTTCATCTGTCAACCCGCTCAAAACATATATCAATAGATGTCAGTTACCTGCATAGCCAAGAAGCCTATTATAAATCAGAATTTATTAACATCTATACCACTCTGTAATGCCTTGGTAAGAACCACACTTGGGATACTGCATCTTGTTTTGGTCGCCACGATGTAAAAAAAAGATGTTGAGACTCTTGAAAGAGCAACAAAGAAGAGCAACAATGATGATTAGGGAACTGGAGGCTAAAACATAGGAAGAACGAATGCAGGAATTGGGCATGGCTAGTCTAATGAAAAGAAGGAACATGGGTGACATGATAGCAGTGTTCCAATATTTGAGGGGCTGCCACAAACAAGAAGGAGTCAAGCTCTTCTCCAAAGCACCTGAAATCAGAATAAGAAAGCAATGGATGGAAACTAATCAAAGAGAGAAGCAACCTAGAACTAAGGAGAAATTTAATGACAGGAAGAACAATTAATCCGTACAACAGCTTGCCTCCAGAAATTGTGGATGCTCCAACAATGGAGGCTTTTAAGAAGAGATTTGTCTGGAATGGTATAGGGTATCCTGCCTGAGCAGGGAGTTGGACTAGAAGACCTCCAAGGTCCCTTCCAACTCTGTTTTTCTATTAATGTTTCTCGGTAAATAATGAACAGGGATTAAAATAGGACAGCTAATCCCCAAATCTGCCTTGGATTCAGTAAGGAAGTCAATTTATGTCCCCTGATTCACAACTTCATTCCATTTGCTATTTCCTGGACCAGAAATATGCTAGCTAGCAGACAAATAAACTCCCAACTCTACCCAATAACACTTCTATAATATAAAAATAATAATAGAGTCTCCTCCTGGTAATTGAAAGATGGAATAGAAAATTAGCTTTGGTGTGCAAGATCTGCATCATGCAATCTTTTTAATAAAATTTGCCGTTTGGAAAAACAGCAGCGATCAGATGCCTTCTGATTTTAGGGGGGGAAAAAAAAAGGGGGGGGGAAACTATACGGCAGGACAATTTCAATACAGCTATCTACCTGTTTGGTACAAAGCTCCATGATAGCCACCAAAGGACAGAAGGAAAAAGCTTTCCATAATTTCTCACTGACAGAGCTGGGGGTCATGCTGTCTAATGGTTACAGTCCTGGAAGGTGTTACGCGGGGGAAAACTGGTGCCAAGTTTGGGGGTAGAACAATTGAAGCACTGTCCTGATGGATTAACCTGCCCCATGCTTCATATCGGGTCTTAACTGACACGAAAAAGAAAGGGGTCTGGGTGTGAAATCCTATTTTTCAATATATTACTTAGAGATATATATTACATAACTATAGCTCATTCAAAGTAGACAAGCCAAAAGCCAAAAAGGAAATGTGAAAAGACACCTGCTCACCAGCAATCAATGCCCAGATGAGCAGAGATAAACATTTGCAGTAGACCAACAATCCAGAAACAAACAAGACCCCAATCAAGGGACCACCAGTTCAGACAAACAAGTCAACAATAAAGAGCAACCCAATCAAGAAGCCACCGAGACTACTCCTTACCAACATTGACAGGGCAAGTTATAAAACGAGAGTAAACCCTACCCCCTTCTAACACTGATGATGTTACCTGGTTGGATCATAAGATGTCTGCAAGTAATCAACCAAGCTCAGAGAACACAAGGACCTCCCAGTCTCAGTCCCAGTCCTCCTCCTCCCAAACCCTCCTCCCTTCTAATACTGATGAAGTTATTTAGTTTGCTAATGAAATGTCTGGAAGAAAACAACCAAGTTCAGAGAAGACGCCACTTTCCTCCTCCTCCTCCTCTCTGTCCCTTCTAGGATTGATGATAGTTGGGTAATGAAACATCTGCCAAAAAAACCAAAACCCCAACCTGACCAAACTCAAGAGAGCACCAAGGACCCTGCTACATATTATTGCTGCAGGCTGCTCTGGCTTTCATTGCCCATCCTCGTCTGTTTGGAGGTATGTAAGTGCCCTACGCGCTCCTGCCAATTCGGAATTAACGTTTCGTACATTTAATGAAGTTAAAGTCTGCTCTATGAAGTCAGCCTCCATAATGATCAACATGTCCTTAAAGTATCCCGACCCTTCGGCGGTTCTCCTGTTCAGAAGGAAGGCGTCTTTCTCTATAAAGTTGTTTGCAACCTCATCCTTTCCCACCGGACAAAAACACCATGGCACACACCTGAGTCAAGTGAATTCATTTAGGAAACAGCAGGGAGTGCCCTCCATACACACACACACACACACACACACACACACACACACACACACACATATATATATATATATATATATATATATGTATTTCGAGAAAACCTGAATAACCAAAGATCCACATACAAATACCCGCAAAACCTCAGAAAACACATATGTATTTATATATACACACATATATATAAACAGCATATCTCTCTCTGTATATATATATATATGTGTGTGTGTGTGTGTGTACACGTATATATAAACAGCATACTCTATATGTGTGTGTATACACACATATATATCAATAGCCTACTCTATGTGTGTGTGTGTGTGCACGTGTGTACACATGTATATATAAACAGCATATTCTCTCTGTATATATATGTGTGTGTGCATATATGTTCATACACACACACGCATAAAGATACACATTACACACACACACACGCACACATACCTATACATATACACACCCTGTCTGCATGCATACAACACATCTTGTCCAGCACTGGGCAGCTGAACCACGGCTTCCCTTTGTATCCGATTCACCGTGGTGGCAAACATTGCTTCCGAGCCTGAAAGTGGAGGTGTCAGGCACACCCCAAAGGCCAGCCTAGACTTCCTTCAGAAGGAAGAGAGCCTGCCAAAGACACCTGCGGTCTGCAATTTGGAATTATTAGGCACCATTTTCCCCACCCGCCTAAGATGGGGAGGAGGGGCTCCTGAATCTTTTGTAAGAATCTTTTGTCCGGTCTCACCTCCTCCTCCTCCTCCTCCTCCTCCTCCTTATAGTCAGAAAAAGAACCCCCCTGGGAGGGAAGAGGGGGCTGAGCAGGGAGAGAACCCATAGGGTTGGGGGGGGGGGGGGAGGGGGGAGATTTTAAAAAAGAGGGGTGGGTGGGAAGGACCAACTAAAGAGAGAATGTGATCTTCCTGGGCTGGTCCAAGCAAGGATCTCAGTGGCTGATGAAAGGGGGATCCGTGGGGAGGGAGAGAAGGACGAAGGGATCTTCAGGATGGGTTGGGAGTGGGGGGGGGGCCCACACACACCCACACCCCTCCCCTGCCCCCTCACAGCCGGGACCACCGCAGAAGGTGGTAAAGGCTAAGATGGCAGCTTGAAAAGCCAGGCACAGCCATGGAGGCCCAGGCCAGAAGGGGGGCACCTCAGATCGGTTCTGCCCCCCCTTCCCCTCCTCTCCTTTCTTCCAAGGAAATTTCTCCCCCCCCCCACCCCCCCCCCACCCCCCCCCCCCTGCAGACTCACCTCCTTGGTGCTCAGGTTGCCTTTCACGTATTTGCCCCAACACCATTCAGGTAGCAGCATCAATAGCAGGAGCTGCAGCCTTCGAGCCCCAGGGATCCGTCGCAGAGGCTGGGATGGCTCCATCCTCAACCCTCCGGCCAGGCTCTCCGCTGGCTGGGCTCCCTTTCCCTGCGCGCTCCCGTTTAAAGAGATACGATCTCCGTTTCCCACCCACCCACCCACCCCCTTTCTCAGCCCAAGCCTGACGACTGGGAGACGGAGGCACTGCGTAGACCAGGAGCAAAAAACACCCACTTACTATCCACCCCACCACCAGCCACTGATCTCCTTTTGGTGGGAAGGGAGAAAGAGAGGGGAGGTCCTGTGTAGGACTTCCTAACCCAACAGATAATCAGAGTTGGAAGGGGCCTTCTAGATCATCTAGTCCAACCCCTTGGCCAAACAGGAGATCCTACACCTTTTCGGACAGGTGGCAGCCCAATCTCTTCTTGAAAGCCTCCAGTGATGAAGCTCCCACAACTTCCAAAGGCAATTTCTGTTCCATGGGTTTGTTGGAAGAAAAATCCTTCTGGGTTCAGTTCCAAGTGGGGAAAAAGACACTGGAAACATGGAAGCTGTTTGGAAGGGTTTAATGGTGGACAGGAGGACCAAGTGGCTTGAAGCTCCAAAGTGAAAAGGATGATCACATGCTCCAGGATGAAGGACAAGAAGTGCTTTTGAGCAATTGCTACAGCTTTACCTGGAGATCTTTGTTATGTAAAGTATTCTGGACCAGACCTTAATGGCCCACCCATTAACAAAGGTGGGGGTGAGCTTCTACTTCTGAGGTGAGTTTCTACTTCTGAGTTTCTACTCTTTTTTAGAGGAAATATTCTGCCTTTTTAATATTTCCTAGGATATTTCGATTTTCTAGGAGAGGAGTGGGTGCTAACTTCCTACAGTTTCATTGTTCTCACTGTCAGAAAGTTCCTCCTTATTTCCAGGTTGAATCTCTCCTTGTTCAGTTTTCATCCATTATTCCTTGTGCGGCCTACAGATGCTTTGGAGAATACCTTGACCCCCTCCTCCTCTCTGCGGCAGCCCCTCAAATATTTGAACCCTGCTCTCCTGTCTCCCCAGGTCCTTCTCTTCCCTAGACTAGCCAGGCCCAGTTCCTGCAACTGTTCATCGTATGTTTTAGTCTCCAGTCCCCTCATCATCCTGGTTGCTCTTCTCTGCACACTTTCTGAAGTCTCAACATCTTTTTTATAATGTGATGACCAAAACTGGATGCAGTACTCTAGGTGTGGTCTTACTAAGGCTTTATTATCCTCTCCATTGCACTTTTTTTTTTTTTTTTTGGGTGGTGGGGGGAATGAGATAACAGGGATGAGCGAGCCTTCACCAAGGAGTCAGGCTGTCTTGCCCGTCGAGTTTACAGACAAACCTGAATTACACAGTCGGAAGCGTGAGGATGGGTCATAAGTCCCTTTTTCAGTCACCTGCGAAGTGGTTATAAATAGAGGACTACCTGTGCTCCTCCAGGGTCAGTGGCTGTCCCTGTATCCTTTCCCAGGGTGGGGGGAAAAATTACAGACAATGCAAAGGTAGGGCTGGAGTGTGGGGCTGAGTTCGTTTCTCTGAGTTTTATTTATGGAGTTTTTGATCACGTTTTACTGATCTGAGTTCTGTTTATTGACGTGAATGTTTATTTAGCCTCCTGTCTTATAACCAACTCCCGGCTTCCAATCTAAAGTAAAACAAAATAAAAAAGACACAATAAAAGTATAAACTGAGTATATTGTCCTATCCTATCCTTCAGTGACATTGTAAAGACCCTAAGCCAGGGATCCCATCTTATCAAGCAAAGTGAATCTAATTCTTATAACTTTGGATGAGCCTCCATATGGCAGGGCAGTTTTCCTTCCTTACGTTGAGCTCGATGTGCCCAAACTTTAAGATAAGTGGACTTCAGCTCCCAAAATTCCCCAGCCAGCATCCCTGCGCTATATTTTAAAGTTGACATGGATGAGAAATACGGCTTTAGCCTAAGGGAAGAATAATTCCTCATATGTGGCAAAATCAGCTGGTGCATTCAAACAATTCTGAGGTTAGTTGTTGTACCTTTTCTCTACAGTACAGTAATTTCAACAATCACTCTGAATAGTGCTGGAAGGGACCCGGGAGGTCTTCTAGTCCAACCTCCTGTTCAAGCAGGAGACCCTCTTCCATTTGAGACAAATGGCTGTCCAGTCTCTTCTTAAAAACCTCCAGTGTTTGAGCACCCACAACTTCAAACTGATTGATTGCTCTCAGTAGGCTCTCCTGCTTAGGCAGGGGGTTGGACTATATGACCTACAAGGTCCCTTCCAACTCTGATTATCTGTTATCTGTTAGGAAGTTTCTCCCAGGTTACTTCCCTCCTTGATTAGTTTCCATTCGTTTCTACTTCTCCTGCCATCAGGGACTTTGGAAAATCATTTTAAATTTACTCTATTATTTCCCCTGTATGCCTCAATTTGCATTTCTGGAACTTCCATATCATTTGCATTTTAATTATCAGATCGGTGACACTGGCGGAACATATATAGTTGTTATTTCTTCCTCCAGGTTTAAAACCATGCTCATCTTCTCAAAGTCCAGCCTCTCCCAATATATATTCAGCATACAGCTTCAATAAATTTGGAAAGAATAGAGAGGCCTATACCTCTCCTTTGTCAAATCTAGGGCCATCGTGGTTTTGCCATGCTCCATCTGGATTATGGCTTTCTGTGTTGTGGACAGATGGAACATGACAAAACCAATATGTTCTGGAATATTCATTTTTCTAGACAGTCTGTAGTTTAATTAATATGATCAATAAAATCAAACTATTTTTACAATCAATGGAAATGTATTGGATTTCGCCCCCTCTTGTTATTCTTTCGCTTTCTCAGTTATCCAATGCATTAAGCAATGATGTCTCTTGTTCTTTTGTTAGATGGTTCAAAGGGTTATTTTTCTAGCCTGTGAAATTAAGGATAGTTGTGCAACAGTTTGAACATTCTGTTAAGTTTCATTTCCTTGAGCTGTTGTTTAGATTGATGTTTTCCAATCTCTTTACTGCTATTTCATTGACTAAATTTGCTGGTATGGTTTGGGGAGAATCTTTGCCACTTCTTTTGTGGCTTGCCATATTTCTATAGCTATTCCATTAATTCTGACTTGGTCATGACCAGAGTACTGATCTCATTCTCCTAATACAGAAAATTCTGGTAAATACAGAATATCTTCTAATATTTTATAATCAAAGAGCAAACCCAACTCCCTTTTGGAACTGATGATGTTACCTCGTTTGATAATGAAATGTCTTCAACCAAGCTAAGAGAGGACCCCACACTCCTTCACCTCCTCCCCTTCCTCCTCCTCCTCCTCCTCTTCTCCCCTTTTAGCACTGATGAAGTTACCTAGGACCCTAATGAAATGTCTGCAAGAAAGCAACCCGGCTCTCCTCCTCCCTTCTAGCACTGATGAAGTTACCTGGTTTGGTAATGAAATGCCTGGAAGAAAACAACCAAGCTCAGAGAGCACTAAGGACCCCTTTATCCAGTGGGGCAGCTCTTGGGGTATCTTCCAGGCTAGAGTGCAGAGTTCAACACCAAAGCTGTCCACAAGCCAACTCAAGGTAGAAGGCTATCTTTTCTTACAACAGCCATGCCAGGCCTCTCTTTCCAATTAGGAACCTCAACATCTGCGGAAATGCTGTCACTCCCAAACTTCCTATTATCACATCCGTATTCTGTATTCTCAAATCAGTTGAGTGATTGAATCAGGGAGAGACTTCTCCATTTGATCTTCTGAGAATGATGACTCTTTGAGTTCTGTCGCAAAAAGTCAAAATGCTGCAAGCCCCATCCTTTGAAACCTGCAGCTCATCTAGAATGACATTACCCTCGTAGATTTTTTTGCTCAGTAAAGCTTTAAAAAGTGAAATACAGTGCATACTGGAAATTCTAGAACAGAAAGGGGTTTTTTTGGGGGGGAGGGAGAGGGTTGTTTTGTTAAAACCAAATCATGTCTTGGGAAAATAGATCTACCTCGTGAGCCAACTGTAGCCAGCCAAGCTTCATTCGCTAAGTGCCCTTATTATTTGAAGCCATATGAGTGTTATCCAATTCCATTAATGGAGTAAAACTGAGATTAAAAAGATCAACCAATTGATCTCTTCTTATTTAAAAGTGGGGAAGGAGATACCATGCAAGTATCTCTTGGATGCTGTAAAAACCATTTAGATAGTCTGACCAGGTAACCATGCTTTTAATTGTCACCTTCTGGAAACTTCTGACACTTAGAATATTGTATCCAGTTTTGGTCGGTAAATTATAAAAATGAGGTTGAGATTCTTGAAAGAATGCAGAGAAGAGAAACAAAGAGGATTAGAGGGCTGGAGGCTAAAGCATACTTAGTTGCAGGAATTGGGAATGTTTAGTCTAGTGAAGAGAAGGACCAGGAGTGATATGACAGCAGCATTCCAATATTTGAAAAACTGCCACAAAGACGGAGTCAAGCTATTCTCCAAAGCACCAAAGAAGGCAGGACAAGAAGCAACGGATGGAAACTAATCAAGGAGAGAAGCAACCTAGAACTGAAGAGAAACTTCCTGACAGTGAGAACGACTACTCACTGGAACAACCTGCCTCCAGAAGTTGTAGGTGCTTCATCACTGGGAGTTTTAAAGAAGAGACTGGAAAGCCATCTCTCTAAAATGGTACAGGATCTCCTGCTTGAGCAGGGGTGGACTAGAAGACCTCCAAGGTCCCTTCCAACTATTCTGTTCTGTTCAGACAAGCAAAGTCATTGGGGGAGCCAGATTCACGTAACAACCCTGTTTCTAACTTAACAACTGCAGTTATTCACTTATCAACTGTGACAAGAAAGGTCATAAAGTGGGGCAAAAGTCGCTTCATAACGATCTCACTTAGAAACAGAAATTTTTGGCCGCCACTGTGTTCATAAGTTGAGGACTACCAGAATGTGAGAAGAACCCACACAAACTCTGCATAATTATTTGTCCATATACGTTGGGTGCTACTGCTTGCCTTCTTCACCAGCAACACCCTAAATCACAGCTTCTGCTATTATCCACTGCCTCTCCTCGCTGACTGTAAAAGAGGACACGTTGGGGCTGCCAGAAAAGCGAAAACAGAAACTTGGTTCACTTCCCCCTTAATGACTGTATAAGCAGAATGCATTTTTAAACTTTTGCACATATGGCAGGAAAAGTTATTTTAGCGACTACTCGGCTGAAGCTGAGCTTGCTGTATTCGTGGAGACCTGAGGCATACGGAGAAAAACAGGTAGGAGCTTCTCATTGTTTTATTTATTTTATTGATTTATTTATTTTGTCAAGTGATTATAAGATTACAGCTGTTAAGTATAGACATAGTTATGAGTACATGAAATGGATACATATAAGAAAAATAAAAAGAAACAATAGGACAGGGATGGTAGGCACATTGGTATTTGCTAGGTAGTTTATGCTTTTTAAAAGAAGAAGAAGAAAATGAGGACTCCTTCAGGCTTGTGGTTTCAACATTACAATATTTGCAAAAGGCTGTGAGTGGCCTCTTGTCTGTCTGGAAGAACTTGTGTGTTTTAGGTTGGGCAAAGATACTTTAGAACTTGCAGTTGTGAGTGCCTGATATTGCTGGTTTGAGAATGAAGCATTTGACACAGCTAAGCTTACTCAGACAATACCTGTTCATATAGATACTGAGTTTTTATTAAATAAAAATGTCTCAATAAGATAAGATTTGTCAAATTTGTAATTTTATCATCTCAGGCAGAAATAGTTTCCATGGATGTATTTAAGAGTCAGGTCTCACCAAGCTGGGAAGCAGGAGACGCTAAGTTCTAGTTCTACCCTGGCCAGGAAAGCTGGCTGGGTGACTTTGAGCCAGTCATTCTTCTCAGCTTGACTCACCTCACAGGGTTGTTGTTGTGGGAAAATAGGAGGAAGGAGGTATGTCGGATATGTTTACTGCCTTGAGTTATTTGTAAAAATAATAAAGACAGGAGATAGATAAATGGATGGATAGATAGATAGATAGATAGATAGATAGATAGATAGATAGATAGAT
>BLBF01000071.1:4706315-4746684 GCA_015471245.1 Laticauda colubrina
GATAGATAGATAGATAGATAGATAGATAGATAGATAGATAGATAGATAGGCAGGCCGGCCAAACTGGCTCTCAAAAACTTCTAGGACTCTCAACCAATGGAACAAAAGTTGCCTTCAGAAGTTGTGGGAGTTTCATTCCTGGAAGCTTTCAAGAAGAGACTGGACTGCTCTTTTTCAGAAATGTGGTAGAGTCTCCAGAAATGGGCGAGGGGTTGGACTAGATGATCTAAAGGTCCCTTTCAACTCTGTTAATCTATATCTATCTCTGTTTGTCAACTTCAGCAATTTTAAGATGTGTGGACTTCAATTCCTGGAATTCCCCAGCTAGTATAGTGTAGTTGGCTGTGGAAATCTAGGAGTTGAAGTCGACGCAACTTAAAACTTATTGAGTTTGAGAAATACGGTTTTAGAGGTATGAAGTTCTTACTCAGTGTGCAAAAATAGTAGAGACAGACTGAACAGTGAGGAAAGAGTGAGATCTCAAGCAGAGATCCAGAAAATCATATTTGCTACTTGTTGTGCACCACACAGCGTCAATTGCCATATGCGAAAAGCAAGCAAGCAGCTGGTGTGTGTGTTTTTTCTCTTGCATATGGGGCAACAAAAAAAGTTGATTTATTGCAGAAACTTCAGCCCACATTGGAGACTTGGTAAAACCAAGGTGGAAGGGGGTACAGGATCGAACCTTACTTCATTTTAATGCATATCATATCCCCCCTCAAATAAAATAATGGATGTCAATGTAAATCTTCCCACAGAAAGAATTATAAGCATTCTTTGCCCACTATTAGAAATTACATTCAAGTGCTTTTTTTTTTTTAATTGGGGTATCCAGGGTTTTTCAGTCTGTGTGATGTATAAATAGGCATGTTTTACACTCTTTTTTTAACAGCTTTGAGAGATTGCAGGTGGAGTGGAAAATCAGCAATCTGCTTAATACTTTCCCCATTTTTGTCCTACTGATTACCGCCCACGAAAGGTGCTCTCATCACTTGCATGGTTTTCCTCATGTTTTAATTCTTTCTTGACACAGTTACTTTGCACCTGTTGTTGTGGTTTGCCGGCAGCCAGTGCAGCCAGCAGAGGTATTGGACAGTGAGGACAAAAGGGAACCAGTCAGGGAGTCTGGAGAGGACTCGGACGAGGGTCCTGCGTCCGATGCAGGGATGGGGCCAAGGCCATCTGGGAGTGGGGTGCTGCCTCTGGAGCCTCCAGATTCTGGCAGCAGCGAAGCAGAGGACCCAGGGGAGCCTGCTCCAGTGATGGGATTCAAATTTTTTTACTACTGGTTCTGTGGGGGTGGCTTGGTGGGGGTGGCAGGGGAAGGATACTGTAAAATCTCCAGTCAGAGGTGATATTGGCCCGTTTTCCAAACTACTCAAAATTTCTGCTGAATACCACCCCTGGCCTGTTCCCATTGTGCGTGTGCGAGAGCAGCTGAAGCAGAAGGGGTGACTTGGGAGTAAGGCTGGGAGGTGATTGCCCCTCCCATAAGGGATAAAAGTCAGACCTCAGTGACGAAACCTTTGCAGGAAGCAAAGCAGTTCAATAGATACCGAGCTCCTTTTTTAAACTCTGTGTATTCTGGTCATTTTTTTCTGTTATTGTTATAATTAATTTGGATACTTCTGTTTTTGGCAGCATTCTACAGCACTGACAGGTGTGTGCTTATCTGTTTAAGTTAGTTTTGGCTGTGAATGAAAATAATTTCCAGTACTGCATTAAAATAGGTTTTGCTTTTAAAACAAGTTTGTGTTTAATTAAGTTTGACAAAGCCTGGGTCAAAAGACCCGTGAATGGAAGCTAGGGAAAATAATGCAGGCTACTCTGAGTTGGTTGACCTTCAATTGATTATTAGTAGTATTAGTAGTATTAGTAGTAGTAGTATTTCACTTATAATTGTTAGTAGAAATTGCACCCTAAAAAGTCTTCACCTTCCGTTCAGTCACTACCATTAAGAAAAACTCCTGATGGCCTAATTGGTGCACCTAGAAGTGTTTTTTAAACATTCATGTTGTTTATTTGTGTTTTGGTTCTAGGTTTCAGCACTGATTCAGAGGTTAGGGATTGAAAAAAACCCTGTTCAGCCATGGGCCAAATGAACTGCATACATCTTTTCTTGGCTTTTGTTCTCTTTAACCCTCAGGGGATAACTGCTTACGGCTTCAGAAATTGCATCCAAGACATGAAAGATCCTTTGTATTTCAAGTGCATGCAGCGTTTCCTGAATAATATCTCCAGTATTGTAGATGACCTCCCTGATAACACCAGAATGGTCAACGCATCGCATAATACCATCCAAGTCTTGCCTTATGGGAGCTTCCGTCATCTTCCTCAACTGAAGAACTTGCAGTTGAGCTACAACAAAATGGAGAAAATAGAAGGGGGTGCCTTTGAAAACCTTGGGGCTTTAGAGAGGCTCAATCTCTCCTGTAACCATCTCACCAATCTTTCCAAAGGCATTTTCCTTGGCTTGGCAAACCTCACTCTCCTTCTCTTGCACAATAATCACTTGAGTGTGCTTCATCTGGAGGCCTTTAGCCCCTTACCCAGCCTTCTGGATCTGCAGCTCCAGTTCAACAACTTGAACAATTTTGATGTCATGATTCGGAGCGTGCAGAAATTAAACCAGCTGAAATGCCTCAACCTTTGCAACAATAATCTGAGTTTCCTTCAGCCGGGAGTGGGGTTTCCTCCTTCCTTGTATAACCTTAAGCTCTGCAACAATTCCCTTCGTAAGATGGAAGGTCCGGGGCTGAGATTCCTGGGGAACGTCACGATGCTGGACCTCTCTTACAATAAGTTTTCAGATGCCTCTTTTTTTGCTAATGTTAGCCTTCAAAGACTCCGGAGATTAAAGTTGGTGGGGAACAACATCGATGTTCTCCAGCTCTTGGATATGTCTAACCTGAAGCCTCACAGCTTGGATTACTCTGGGTTGCATTTAAACAAAGTTTCCCAGCTGACCAAGGTGTGCCAGCATCTTGGGAAATCCAACCGTTCTTTCGACCTCCATCTGCAGAGCAATAACCTGAGGAACTTGAGTTACCAAGCTTTCCTAGCTTGTCCTCCCATCCAGCTCCTAGACCTTTCCAGGAATCGGCTCCGGTCAGTGGACTGTATGAGGCAAATGTTGAACGCCACGGTGCACAGTCATTTGAGTAAGTTGTTGGTGGAGCATAATTTGTTGAAACACCTGAGGGGTTGCCTGAAAACAGCTCCCTTCCCAGAGCTGACAACCATTTCTTTCCGTTTCAACCGCATCCTCTCGATCAGCAGTTCAGCTTTCCACTACGCCCCTAATTTGACCACGCTCCATCTAAACATCAACAGCATTGCCTTCCTGCATGCAAAAGCCCTGAAGGGTTTGAAACAACTCAGGGAGTTGCGTTTGGATAACAACCTTCTGACTGATATCTACAACGACAGCTTTAGTGACCTGAGCAACCTCCAGATCCTCAATCTCAGAAACAACCATGTTTCGGTTCTCTTCCCTGGCACCTTCAAGAGTCTCGGGAAGCTGTCGATTTTAGATCTCGGGGGAAACAATATCCACCGGCTGGCCAATGTGTCCTTCGAAGGGCTGAAGAACCTTTCCAATCTCTACCTGGATAACAACAACCTCCAGTACATTAGCCCTAGTTTTTTCCATCCAATCGAGAGGACACTCCAAGTGCTAGATCTGATGGGGAATAAGATATACTTTATCAGCAAGAATCAGCTCAAGCAACCCCCCTTTTGGAACCTGGGCAGGGTCTACGACCTCAAACTTCAGTCTCAGCGACCCCACGGTTTGAGAGTCATTCCCTCCATGTTCCTCAAGGGCCTGACCTCTTTGCGCAATCTCTACCTTTCAGAGAACAAAATTCTGTCTATTGCCCCGGATGTCTTTGATGACTTAGGGCAACTGGAACTTCTAACCTTGTCCGATACGAGCAACGGCAGGGGGGATTTCCCCCCTGGGATATTCAAGAACCTGAAGAACTTGAGAACTCTCAATCTGGAGAACGCTGGGCTTCGCACCCTGACTCTGGAGGTCTTTGGCAACCTTAGCAACCTGCGCTATCTTCTGTTAGGGAAGAATGAGCTGCAGACGTTCAACAGCAGCGTGGCGAAAGCTCTTCCGTCACTCAGCTACCTCGACCTGCGCAAGTGCCCTTTGGCTTGCACCTGCAATAATATTTGGTTCCAGAATTGGCTGAGCAATAGTTTGGTGCAGGTGGTCTACCTCTACAATTATTCTTGCAATTCTGGACCGCAGCCGAGTTACGTTTACAGCTTTGATACCCATGTCTGCTTCCAAGACATTGGGCTCTACCTGTTCTCCGCCACCTTCCCAGTTTTGCTGCTCTCAATGCTGCTACCTTTCCTTTACCACCGCAGCTACTGGCACATCAAGTATCACATCTACATCTTGCGCGCTTGGGTCAACGATTACTGGAGGCGAGGCAAAGACGAGCACTACAAATTCGATGCCTTTGTCTCCTACAACTCAGCGGATGAGAGCTGGGTGCTCGAACAGTTGGTGCCCAGTTTAGAGAAAGCAGGAGCTCCCACCTTCCGGCTTTGCCTCCATCATCGAGACTTTCAGCCCGGGAGATACATAATAGACAATATAGTAGACAGCATCCACAATAGCCGACACACTATTTGTATTATCAGCAGGAAGTACCTGCAGAGCGAATGGTGCTCCATGGAGATTCAGCTTGCCAGCTACCGGCTTTTCGATGAACTGAAAGACGTCCTTATTCCTGTTATCCTAGAAGCCATCCCTAAGAGGGAGCTGTCTGTTTATCACCGGATGCGGAAAGTGATGCTGAAGAAGACCTACATTGCGTGGTCTCCGGATCCAGAGGCTCAGCGGTTGTTCTGGGCTAAGTTGAGGACGGCCCTGAAGGCCAGTAATTCTGAGGACAAAGAGGAGAAAATGACCGACTGGTTTGATCAAGAAGAGACGTCAGATACGAGCTTGTTGCAACCCTGAATCCATTTGGGACACACGGAAGAATGGCGTGGTAGGATATTGGAAGTGTTGTAAGATGGCCTGTTTCCGTGCACTTTTTCCTTCCTCTTCAGGTGTTAATGATCATGTGTCAGGGCTCTAGTAGTGACCCCCATTTAAAACATTAGTCTCTAGCCAGATTTTCAAAGCTCAAAGATTTATTAGAAGACATGCCGGTGCTACTTGGGTATAGCCGACTCTGAGACACATCATTCAGTCACTCTTGATCCTGGTTTTACCCCACCCCCTGGATATATCATAATTCATATTCTCCAATGGGACACATCCATAGCCAAGAGTTATCCATCATACTCTCCAGTTAGAAATTTGCATGGCGGAAACTTCAGTCGCCTGAAAACTATATATGAAAACATTTATAGAATGCAGTTTTGGTTTTGCAAGCTGCTGAACTGCTCCCCCCTCCTTTTCTGTTGGCAACTCTAAAAAGACCATAGAAATATTTTATGAGTTGACATTATGTGTAGAATATGTGGCAAAACATATAAAAATATACCTGGTTAGACATAAACTGGTTGGATAAGAACTTTTTTTATTGTTTTGTGTTATCATTAACATTAGAGCCTCAGGTTTTTGATGTTCTCATGCAATAGGTAACTTTAAATTCATTTTCACTGTATAGTTCCTACAGGGGAAACTGGTCTGTTGGCAAATGGATGTGCAAAACATGATGTTTTCACGTATGATGTGATGATGTCCAAATTTACCCAATCATGGCTAAATGTGATATCTTGGTTCATGTATGTATCTCAACCCCATTTAAGGCTAGCCTGACATGATGCGTAATTTGTTGAACTACTCTAGTTTATGATATGAAATGAATGGACTGAATGAATAAAAATGAATCATTTTTATTAATATAAGCTTCTGTAGTGAAATGTGGAGAATCACCACACAAGATTTTAAGCGGTTTAGCAATTGTGTATGCCAACTTCAAAAAATTAAAAGTCATGGGAATGGGATAATTCCATTTAATCTGCATGCATTTGTGAGAAGGACTACGAGAATCATCTCTGTGAGCAAAATTACACATCCAAGTAAATTCATGGCAACGGTTACAAACACTTGTGAACTTTCATTTAGTAGAGGTATTCTTGACTTACAGCTGTTTGTTTAGTGACCGTATAAAGTTACAATGACACCGAAGACAGTTACTTACAACTGGTCCTCACACTTACAACTGACCCAGTATTTTCATGGTCATGTGATCAAAACTCAGGTGCTTGGCAACTGGCATATGACAGTTGCAGCTTCCCAGATCATGTGATCACTATTTGTGATCTTCCCAGCCAGTCCTGGCAAGCAAAGTCAGAGTGGAACTGGATTCATTTCACAACCATGGCAAACACTTTAAAACTTTAACCTTAGACTTTCTATCATTGACCTCACTCCTTTCCTAAGAGGTCTGTAGGGGGGCGTGCATAAGCGCACCAACGTGCCTACCGTCCCTGTCCTATTGTTCCTCTTTTTTTTTTTTTCTTAAATAGGAATCCATTTATTCATAACTATGTTTTTACTTATACCTATTATCTTGTAAGCAATTGACAAACCAAATAAAATAAAAATTAAAAATAAATAGGTTGACACAATTGGGTCGGGTTTACTTAACATCCAGCTTGCTTAACAGCAAAAATTCTCCTACTTGGGTGGGGTGTGTGTCTTGGACTAGATGACCTACAAGGTCCCTTCCAACTCTTTTAATCTGTAATCCTTTTCCCGAAGGATTTTCCCCTTTGAAGCACTTCCTCCCAGTTCCCTTCATCAATGGAAGCCACTTCAGAGATCCTTACATGGAAATCTCTACGGTACTGGCTCCCCAGAGCTTCTGTCCAAAGACAAATTTGAATTCTTTTTTTTTTTTTTTGATTCATCTGCAGATGAGTGTAATCGTTTGCAAATGACATATCATCTCTAACCAACCGTGACTTCCAAAGGCAGAGCAGTCTATTTCCAAATTCCTTTAGCTTGAAAATCGGTTTCGCTAATGGGAACGGGTACAGTAGTACAATATAATGTGTTCAATTACTGCGATTTCCTCTGTTTGTTTAGACAAGGGTTCTGCACCGATTCTTCCATGAACAATTCCCACTCCTCCCTAAACTTATTGCTGTGGTGGTTTACTCATCTAGCATCATTAACTGAGATATAATCTGTTCAAGTATTCTCCTGGAAGGAAGGAGGGGTGGGGGAACCAGTGAATTAAGAGTGTGATGCTTGCATACCAAGCAGGAACACCAAGAAGTGAAGCAAGGCCATCCAGGCAGAATCTTCCAAGATGGATGCACGAGTGGCCTCAAATGTGGTTTTGTGTGGCATTAAAAGAACTGTACCCCATTGCTTGTGGAAACAAGAGACCAGGGAAAAATATCCTTCCCCGTGGGGGTCTTCTCTCTCAACCTACAAGGGGGCACGACACACTCCTGGAGTTAGCCAAGAGATATTTGCAGGCCAGGGGTGGGATTCAACCTTTTTTTTTAACGACTGGTTCTATGAGAGAGCGCTTTGCGTGCGTACGTGTGGTTTGCGTACACACGCACTTAGCGTTCAAAACCCACCGATTTTAAGCTCCAAAACTTGCCTTCTATTCAGTGCTGGGGAGTAAAACAGCTGAGGCACACCAATCCCCTCTGCCGCGCGAATCAATTGGTGTGATGACCCAGGGCGTGGCACAAAGGCAACACAGATAAGCAATAAGATTCCCTTTATTATCTCCAACTTTGCCCCCAATGTCCAGGTTAGCTTCTGGCTGGATAAAAACTCTGCCAGGAACAGCCTTTGGCTGCAGGAAATTAAGTCCAAAACATGAGCAACTCAAACTGTAACTTAAAGTCCAAACAAGCCAAACTGAAGCAATTAGTTTGGCAGGGCAGGAGCAAGAATTTCAGACTTGAAGGCATGGCAAAACTCACACAGTTGGGAAGAGGCCAGGAACACAGATAAGCCACGACAACACAGGATAAAGTCATGTTTGCTCCCAGCAGCCTGGCGCACACAGCCTGCCTTTCTTATCAACTGTCTTCCCAGCTGTGACTAATGAAGGAAATCAGGGCCCTTTCCTCCCCTGTAAGCCATGCAACCCATGTTGCTCTCTTCCCCATTCCTCCCTGCATGCCCTAGGATGAAAAGGGGGTGGGCTTGGGTCTTCCTCTGAACTCCCTCTCCTTTGTTCTATCTCTTCCCTGCACTGCCCAGTCAGATTTTGCCTTTCCCCAGTTTCCTCCACAGCCAACGGAGCCTCACTCCCGCTCCCTGTCAGCTGCTTCCTCCTCAGATTCAGACTTCAACAGGGGCATGACACATTTTTCATACTTAACAACTATTACAACATCCCCATGGTTAGGTTATCAAAAGTGTTCCTTTACTTCTTAAGAGTAAAGGAAATACTTAATTATGCAAATGCAAATGTTTTTATGTCACTTCTTGCAACCTGAAATCTGCACATCCCTCCCCATATCATGAACAGTGCTGCAGACCTAACGTTGTAGAAGTCAGCACATCCCATTATTGCAAAAGGGACGCAAGGCATCAAAAGCTTCAGAATGACAATCCAAATCAAACCCTATAAAAAGTATCTTTGTGATATGGTGATGGAGCTTTATTCCTGCCCTGTAAAAAAATAAAATCAGTTGAATTGTTTCCCTCCCTTCAAAAACAGCAAGAGAACGGTATTGTGTTTCTTAGAATGTAATTTAATGAAGATTGGTAATGTGATTTTTGTGCCTCATCATAACACAATGAGAAGAGAACCAAACCTTCATCTTCTCTTGGAAAGCAATTGCCTCACGGGGCTGGCTTACCTGGGAGAAAAAGAGACTATAATTCTGTGAGTGACCTGAACAAAATGGGCTTTAAAAAAAATGTCGGAAAAAAAAATCACAGAACAAAATGATCAAGAGAGATGCAATTATAGATTCAGTGTGGCTAATGCTAGTTCAAATTCTCCAGTTCATGCTGAGTGATTTTCTTTCCTTCTCTTTTCCAAGTTTCTCTTAACAATGCAGTTTTCAGTACAACTTCATTCTCGGGAAGGCCCAGGGTTCAGGGCTGGCTTGGCCCCACAGGTGGCCCTGTAAAGTGCAGAGAGGAGATTTCCCCTTGTCTAAAGCTTCAGAAGGGGGGAAATAAGACATGGGCAGTTGCTGTAAAACTTGCAGCTGTTGTGCGCTTCCCAAATGAAGCAGCCTCTCCAGACCACACACCTGGCTCCCGGGTCTGGGAGCTCTTTTTTCTCTAGAACTTGGCATTTTCTCAGAGGCCTCTGCCAACCCCCAGAACTGGTAATTGTGTGAGGTTTTCCCCTGCTCGGCAGAGACTTTCTGGAAATAGAGCCTAGGTTTTCCTTGCGTGGAGAGTCCGTTCTTCAGCTGAGGGGGCCTGTTGGGTGAAGAGATTTCTTGCTGAAAACACTGCCTGTAAAAGGAATGAGGCCGTTGGGAGATGACATTGAGCTGGAAAAATTCCTTCGGCTGCCCTTGTTCTGAGTTCAGCTCTCGGGAAGGCAGTGGCAGGTGAGCGAAGGAAGAACAGGCCAAAGCTTGGGAGACTGGGAATTTGGCTTCCTTACTGGGCAGTTTAGGACTCCAGATACTTTTTAAGACGTCAAAAGAAGTCTGGGGCTCTGGGGCAGCTTTTTCTATGGTTGTGAGTCCAAAATCTAGAAGCTTAGAATTGTGCAGCTCCTGTGAAGGATGCAAGTTGTACACTGGGATGGACTCCGCTTCCCGTAAAGTCCATCGATCTGGGCTTAGTTTGTAGGCAAAAGGATATGGCTGTGGATCAGCAAAAAGGAAACTGCTGGGGCTTCTGCCAAGACCAGCTGATCCAAAGGAAACCCGGGTGGCAAGTGGTTGGCAAAGTAGATGAGGCCTTTTGGAGGTAGCCATTTTTTTCAGGGGCCCCCTCTTCTTGCCTTCAGACCTCTCCTGCCTGCCTCTAGATTCTCCCGGGCTTTGCTCCCAGGGCCAAGCAGTTCTGACTGCTGACGGAGAGCGTTGTTCCTCTGGAAGAACAAAGGAGCTCCTGGCTGAATTCACACTCTCGGAAGATGTTGACAGGAGGGAGTGAGGCTGAGCTGCCGTTAAGAAGAAGCTGTGTGGGTCATGTACTTCTGACGCAGCAAACAGCTCAAAATCTTCTCTTTGGGATAGTCTGTCATCTGCCTGTACGGAGAAACAATCACTACAGAGTAGTCAAAGGTGAATAGAATACAGTGGCATAGCAACAGCACTTTGTGTCAGGATTCCGGCAGTCACCCCACTTATAAATCATGAGTCTCGAGCCAAACTTCCAAAAGTTCAAAAGGATTTATTGGGAGTGAAAAGGTCCGGCACTGCCTGGGTATAGCGGACTCTGAAACACATCATTCATTGTCACCCTTGATCCTGGTTTTCCCCCACCCCCCCTGGTGTATCTTAATTCATATTCTCCAGAGACACATCCATAGCCAAGAGTCATCAGTCATGCTCTCCAGTTAGAAATTTGTGCAGCAGAAACTTCAGTCACCTAGTTACTATCTCTGAAAAACTATTTATGGAATGCACTTTTGATTCCAAGCTGCCACACTGCTCCCCCTCCCTTTCTGTTGGCAACTCTAAATAGACCATAGAAATATTTTATGAATTGACACTTGGACTTATATACCGCTTCACAATGCTTTACAGACCTCTCTAAGCGGTTTACAAAATCAGCATAATTGCCCCCAACAATTTGGGTTCTCCTTTTACCCAACTTGGAAGGATGGAAGGCTGAGTCAACCTTGAGCCTGGTGAGAATTGAATTGCCAAACTTTCTAACCACGGTGCCACCACATGGCACAGATCAGGGGGGTCTCCAAATCAGGCAACTTTAAGACTTCTGGACTTCAATTCTCAGAATTCCCCAGCCAGCATTTTCTACCTTCCGTATTAGGAGTCTGGCCATGTTACCTGGAATTCTGGGAGCCCTTCAGAAAAAAATCAGAGAAGCCCAATACACATGCCTACAATGACCAGAATACCAGCAAATCTGAGCAGTGGGGTTTGCCATGATCACTGCAAAGTTGCCATTAATATCGCATTTAAGACCTATATGCTCCTCCATAGTGCTTTTTAGCACTTTCTGAACTGTCTACAATGTCAGCATTTTGTCCCCAACAATCTGGGTGCTCATTTTACTGACCTTGGAATGACTGAAGGTTGAGTCAACCTTGAGCAAGTCAGGATTGAACTTCCTGGCTGTGGGCAGTGAGTTAGCCTGCAATACTGCACTCTAATCACTGCGCCACTAGGGCTCAGACAATAAATTTTACAGGGTTACACCTTGATGCCAACATGAGAAGGAGGAGGTAGCACTTTAACATCCAGAATGGAGAAATGGCCTCACAGAGTTTACTGGGCTTACCGCTCTTTGCGTAGGATTGTGAGAGAAACAAGTAAGGAAATTTTGTTCTTGCTCTTTTTGGCTTTTGAGAGAAACGCTCTGCTCAGAGTTCCTGCTTTTGCATTTGCTAGATTTCTGTTCCAAAAGCATTTTTTTCTGGCCTCTGTTATCTGGGCTCTTGAAATCTAAAAGAGGGCACAGTAAGTAAATGCAAGGAAAACCATCCCAGGAATTGCAAATCTACAAAACACATTCTATCAGCGTAAGTAAAGCCAGGAGTAATCTACTGTATATACTTTTGTAGACAGACAAACAGATTCACTGCACTGTTGGAAATAGAGTTGCAAGAAATAGAAAGGAGAAAGTGAAGAAGTTTCTTGAAGTTTTTTCCTCTCCCACTCATGGTACTAGGAAAACAGGCCACCAACCACTTTTCTGAACACGTGGCATGATCAGGTTGGAAAATTGGGCACCCCCATCCACTTCAACTCTTGCCCTTCTTAACATATTACTAGCCAGTCAGCCAAAGTGTTTTGGAAAGGGAGGGGGGTGTTGAGAGCTTTAATTACTGTCCCTGGAGATCAGTATCTGTAGGTCAATCTCTCCCCGCTAGTAAAGGTTCTTTTGAAAGGCCCACCAATCTCTATCTGATGTGCTGCAGCAGTAATATATATACATGAGACATTCAGAACATTTTGTTAAAATTCAAGCCTTACTAGTTACAGGTAGTTCTCAACTTACAACGATTCATTTAGTGACTGTTTGAAGTTACAACACAGCACCGAAAAAAAATGACTTGATCCATTTTTCAGACGTACCACCACGGCAGCATCCCCATGGTCATATGATCAAAATTGACATGCTTGGCGACTGACTCATATTTATGACGGTCCCAGCGTCCCAGAGCCATGTCATAATCTTTTATGACCTTCTGATGAGCAAGTCTGTGGGAAAGCCAACCTTGTTACTAACTTAACAATTGCAGCGATTCGCCTAACAACAGTGGCCAAGGAAGGAAGGTCCTAAAATGGGGCAAAATTCGCTCAGCAACAGAAATTCTGGTCTCAATTGTGGTTGTAAGTCAAGAATTACCTGTATTTATGTTTTTTTCTGGGACCAGTGATTTTTTTTTTTTTTACCAACTGGAAAATACCACAGTAAAAAAATATGCCCTGGTCATATTTTTTTCCTTATTCCCATGACATTTCATTTCATCCCCAGCCCTTGAGTGAATAGGCTCAAATTGTTCTTTGCTATATTAGCATTAAAATAATATCCCTCCCTTCTACTAAACACCACCCTGAGTGTAACATCTATAAGGCTTTGTCATCCATTATCTTGAAGGGAAGTCAGGTGACTGCGGTGACTGGAAACAGAGGCAATAAAAGCAGGATAGGGATCAGCGATGGGAATGTGCTGGCATTGTTTTTTTTATTGATTCGAAGATCAGTGGATAGTAAAGCTGTGCCGAGATCTGCATTCGAAGGACAAAATGTGACTTGGAGCAGGCACACAGCACCAGCTGGGCAAGCTTAAAGCAGCTGTTTCTTTTCCTGGGCATGCTTGCCCTTTCCAGCTGATGTGAAACTCCAAGAAAAGATGTGGTTTAAGTGGTTCTAAGACAGAGGTGTCGAACTCAAGGCCCGTGGGCTGGATCTAGCCTATGGGATGCTTAGATCAACTGTCCTGGAAACAGCGAAGGACTGGCCTGCAGTGTCTCTGCCAGTGAAAATGGAGCTCAGAAGGGCCACAAGCAGTCACCCGGCTCTGTTTTAGTTGCAATGGCCTCCTGCAGCCCTCTGCCAGAGAAAATGGAGATTGCAGGGCGGGAGGGGGGCTGCACCCATTTTTGCTGGCAGAGCGCTGCAAGCCATCCCAGCTGAAAACAGAGTTGGGGGGGGCACACCCTGGCCACCACAGGTGCCCCAGACATCGTGCTGGCCACACCCACCTCACCACTCACCCCTCCCACCCACCCGGAGGTCAAACAGAACCCTGATGCGGCCCTCAGTGACACTGAGTTTGACACCTTTGTTCTAAGGCAGTGATGGCAAACCTTTTTGTTGTGGTGTGCCAAAAGTGCGCGCGTGCATGTGTGCATGTGCCAGCACCCACAATGCAATGTGCCCCCTCAACCCCATCCCCTTACCTGCACTGTGCATGCACGCACCTCCCAACTGATTTTCGGTCTGTCTGCCTTTTTTGCCCTCCCAGAGGCTTGAAGAAAGCTTCTGCAGCCTCGGGAGGCCGAAAAACGGCCCTTCCGTAAATACCAGAAGTGCCTGTTTTCAGCCTTCAGAGGGCCTCTGAAGCCCGGGGAGGCTGTTTTCACCCTCCTGGGGGTTCGAGGGTAGCCTCTGCAGGCTGAAAACGGGCCTGTTTTGGCATTCCCAGAAGGCCCTTTTTGCAGCCTCCCGAGCTTCGGAGGCTTCCCTCAAGCCTCCAGGAGGGCGAAAACAGCCTCAAATGGGCCAAAAATCAGCTGGGAGGCGCGCACATGCGCAGTGCAGGTAAGCTTAGCTGAGGCTCGTGTGCCCACACAAATGGCTGTGCGTGCCACCTGTGGCACGCATGCCATAGGTTCACCATCACGGTTCTAAGAGATGCTACTGTATGCCTGTACTTCTGGATGTTGGGATAGATAGGAAACCCGGGGAAGGTGGGTGGTGGGGAGGGTGGGGAAGGATGGATCAAAGTTACAGGAACTGGAAAAGAATTAAGCTTTTGTGCTGAATACTTTAAAACCACTCGATTTGTGAGACAATTGCTCGACTGTTTTCTTTTTAAAGTGCACTGGAAATCCAAAACAGGCTGCCAAGGGAGGCTGGGGAAAAATACGATGCTTTTGCTGAAGGAGCCCTTTTGTCTTCAGCGTTGAGAACAAAACTCTGGGTCTGGCACAAAGCTGCTTGCCTTGCACCAGCCCTTCAACAGGGTTTACACTCACACCTCTTACCTGCATCCATGTTACAACTACCTGCTTTTTTCCTGAGCAGCGTCAAAGCAGGCCAATCTGGCACGGTTTTCTTTTGCTGCAGTACGGCGTTGATAACCGCCTGCCGCATTTCCCCAATTAAATCACGCCCAGGGAATATTGCCTTGAGATCTAGCAGTTTTTCTAAATCCTGAGCGAGTTCCTTTGCCAGATGTGTGCGTTTCCTCAGCTCAGCGCCTTCTGCGGGAGGCAGAGGCACATTTTCCTTGTTGTTTGCAGCCACTGTTGTGCTGCTTTGGAAATCTTCCTCCTCTACAGCCTGTTGATCGAAGGTCACAGCATGAGATGCCAATGAGGGTTTGTAGCCTGCATCCACTTCCTGCACAGCAGCTGCAGGATGGTGCTCTCTGATTGATGCAGGGGCGGGCGGCGTTACCGTCAAATGAGAATCCTCGTGCCCTGGGTTCAATTCCTTTAAAGTGCCTTCACCTTGCTCTCCAGGAATAGATTTCTGGTTTGTATCAAGAGAGCTACAGGATTGTATCTCTTCTCCCAACAGCCCTCCGCTGGCTTTCTGGATTGGAGTTACATCCAGGGTATCATGCTCAGCCTTGGGACTCAATAATCTCTCAATATCGGCGGATTTCACCTCTCTGTTAAAGATGCCCAGGTGCTGTGTCAGTCTGTTCTGGGTTATGACCACAGATTTGGCAAGATGGCTCCCTTTGATGGGGGTTGATTTAGCCCAGTTGCTAAGCTGGGAGCTCCAGAAAGGGGGCAGCATCTTCTTCAGGCCCCGGCAGTTGGGTTTCTGTTCTGGAATTTTGCCTGTAGCCTTCCTGCCAAATTTGATGTCATTGCGTTCCCGTCTCGTTCGACGGCGCTTGACCCTGACCGATTTTTGTTCAGCATTTTCTTCCGACAGGGGTACCTTCAGTGGATGGGGTGAAGGGAAACCAGGCAGTGCGTGCCCTTCTCCCTTGTCACGAATATTCATTCTGGAAGTAGCCCCTAGATGGGAGCAAAGAAAGAATAAACACTGGTAGTTTATAAAATATTAATTCTAATTTTTCTCCCTTGAGAAAAGTTCACCAGATTTATTTTTAGCATGTCTTTATTTATTTTTATAAAAACCGTAACTCAAGGCAGCAAATGTACCGAATACTCTTTCTTCCTCCTATTTCCCCCTCAAGAACACTATGAGGTGAATTGGGTTGAAAGAAAGTGACTGGCCCAAGGCCTTTATAAAAAAATATAAAAAATAAAGTGTTGTTATTTGTATACATTAACCATATTACAGGTAGTCCTCAACATCTCACTATGATAGAGCCCAAAATTTTTGTTGCTAAATGAGAAATGTGTTAAGTGAGTTTTGCCCCATTTTATAACTTTTCTTGCCACGTTTGTTAAGTGAATCATTGCAGTTATTAAGTGGTTGTTAAGTGAATCTGACTCCCCCATTGACTTTGCTTATCAGACGGTCACAAAAAGGGAATCACATGACCCCGGGATACTGCAACCATCATAAATGAGCCAGTTACCAAGCATCCAAATTTAAATCACATGACCATGGAGATGTCTGCAATGGTCATAAGTGTGAAAATGTTCATATGTTGCTTTTTTCAGTGCCACTGCAACTTTGAAGTCTCTAAATGAATTGTTGTAAGTTGAGGACTACCTGTATATATTTTATATGTGGCCCAGGACAATTCCTCTTCACTCACTGTGGCTCAGGCAAGCCAAAAGGTTAGATACCCATGCCGATATATAATTTTTCTTCTTCTGTTCAATAATGGCCAATTCTCGGAAACTGCCTGGATAAGTCCCTGCAGTTTCCTTGGCAAAGTTTATATGATACAATTCTGGAAGACTGATTTCTACCAAAATAAATTAGCTAAACATTAAAAGTTCTGCTTTGCTAGTTTTTATTCATAAATCAAATCTGGCAGATTTAACGATGTGAAAATATCTCATCACCATGAAAACAATTTATGTATGCATAAATTTAACAATAACAGTTCCTTCAAAATGCAAAGCGCTCTTATTTTTTTGTCAGTTTTTACACTTACGTTGTAAGGTAAATCATTATTAGCACATAAAGTAACAGATATGAAAATTAGGGCTGAACCTAAGTGTAAAAACCTGCTTAAGGCAGCTGGTGTTTTCAAGTTCAAAATACACACTCTTGGCAATTTATATCAAAAAGTCATTTTCAACCAACTTCTATAAAGGAGAATATTTGTAGCCCAGGGTTGAGATAAGGGATTCTTCATAATCTCTGAGCTTGTTTTCTTGCAGATGTTGGCACTGATGATCATGCTATCTAGTTTGGGTAATGAAATGTCTGCAAGAAAACAACCAAGCTCAGAAAGCATCAAGGACCCTCATAGTTTGCTGTGCAAATACATCAGCCGAAAAATATTCTCAATAAAACAATAATCCCACTGAGCAACTTTCAGGATTTTTAAACAACAAATTATAGTCTATACCAATTATACTCTAATTTTTAGAATTTTGTTTCTTCTGGCCAGTTATTCCTATCTCTTTAACAGTTTAATTCTAAGAATTTAACATTTTAAAAGTTAAATCCTTTAACTTCAAACTATCCACTATTGACCTCACCCCAATCCTAAGAGGTCTGTTAGGGGAATACATAAGTGCACAATCGTGCCTACCACCCCGGTCCTATTGTTCCCATATATTTGTACCTATTTCATGTATTCTTACTCATATTTATACTTACAGCTATTATCTTGTAAGCAATTGACAAATCAAATAATACAAAATATACGTTTCCAGAAGAATAGCTATATGAGCCTTGGGCAATGCCCACGCATAACCAATTGGCTTTAGAGTGCTACAAGACTCTTCCTAATATGTTTGCATCCTACATCTTCAACACCAGGCATTACTAACTATAGCAAAATTAGATTATATTTCATGCAAGTCGGCATACCTGCAAATAAACTGCAACTGTGTGTTTTTTTGTTTTTTGTTTTAATAATGAGACGATCTCTCGTCACAGAAAACTGCTCAGCTAGACTTTTCCCACCTAACCCTCCAGGGAAATTACCAACTGTCCCGCGGGGGCCGATCATAGAACTGCTGGGATTTATTTTATATTTTATGTTTCACTTGTAAAACTGCTCTGGGTAAGAAGATGGAGCAACTTCTGAAAAGGAAGCCGTGAATAAGGCTTGCGCGCGTGTGGATCTACCTCAAAGGTGAAAGAGGCAAGGGAAGACAATGGAGAGAAGTCCCCATGGGGGCTCAAGCCCGCCTTTCTCTCATTCTGGACCCTCCCCCGCTCATCCCAGCACTCCTGTCCCCCTCTGTTTTGGACCCCCAGCTCGCCCCCTTCAACTGCCCTTCGCGGAAGCAGCAAGGGCGGCACACTCCTCCTCTGCCCCTGCTTGTCTCGTGCTCGGACAGTTGCTCTGCGGCCCCTCACGCAACCGGCCGAAGCGCGAGGCAAAGCCTTTCATTTTTCCCGCGCCTTCTGCGCTTGGTTAAAAAGCCAGCTGGGGGCCCTCCCCTACCATTTGCCTAGCCTGGATTGGTTGCAACGGGCGACGGCCCAAGCTAATTGGCTACTCCTGTTAAAGAACTGTTGTTATGTCTGTAACAGGAAGCGGGGGGGGGTGGGGGTGAGGGGGAATAAATTTCTGCTCCATGCTTTTATTCCGCAGGGGCTGAATGGGAAAATGTGGGTTCGCAACCTTCTTCCAGCAACTTCGGACGTGCGGGTCTGCGGCTTCCGTATTTTTTTCATAGGTAGAGTATGCTGGCTGGGGGTGATGGGAGTTGCCATCGGTGAATCTTGTAGAGTTTTACAATACTTCCCTCCCCAAAAAAAGACTGGGAATTTGCCATGCAGTCCACTTCGGAGCTGTCCGTGAATTGGGGTCCAAGAGCCCAACAAGCAAATTAAATTGATGATGATTATGCGCTGATAGGTCAATGTTAATATTAACTTATTCACAAATGGCAAAGTAAACCATGCATCAGTTTGTGGTGGGTTTGTTTTTTATTGTCCAAAAAATGGAAAACTCATCAGCCATGCTCTTGTCTAAGAACTTATAACTAAGGTTCTGTTTGTTATTAACCCCCAGGCTTATCTATCTATAGACAATGTGGTAGAAGTGGTACCGCTTTTCTGTTTTCCATCTGTAGTTGAATCTACAGTATTGCGTTTTGCATTTTTTTAAAAAAAATATTTTAAAAATACTCATCAGCCTCTCAAAGCTGCAAAGTTCAGCTCCTTGGTCCTAGTTCATCTTAGTCTTAGACTGTATTGTTTTCATACTCATAATCACATACACAAAATGTTTCTAATATTTGTCATATCTTAGTGAAAAACCGCCCCTGGTAGTTGTGAATCTGTTTAGAAGAGTGCTCTTTGCAGGTATTTTTAAAGTCTGCCTTTATATGTTATGAACAACTCGTTCTTAATTCTCCCTCTGTATGGTGGTGCATCATCTCAGCAAGCACTAAGATGAGTATCTGGACCCATAAACTCACAAATCCTGGATAACACAAAAAGAAATCACAAGGCAGTTGGTTCAACAGGGAAGTAAAAGGAAAAAGGCAGTGGAACCCCATTTCTGTATTGCTGCCCCAAAAAATTGCAAGGAGCTTGGTCCTTGGTCCTGTCTGAGCTTGATTGGTATATGCAGAAGTTTCATTCTCCAAGCTAGGTACCATCATTAGTGCTAGTGGTCACTGCTAGTACGGATGTTACCGAGTTTGGATAATGAAATGTCTGCATAAATACAACCAAGCTCAGAGAGAACTGAGGACCCCTTGTTTCAACTCAGATATTGTACAAATATTCTCCTTTATCGATAACATTGCAGCCCGCTAGAGCTATTTAGTTATCCAGAGCCGAGCTTGGCTTGAAGCAGCTTTTGCCTCCTATCAGTATAACAGCATAGATAATTTGGTGTCTTCCAAATATTTTGAACTTTAGTTCCTATCAGCTCCAGCATGCCCAGCGGATGGCAAGAATGTTTAATGAAATTCGATATGTCTGAAAGTGATCAGGTTGCTCGTCTTTCCATTAGACTAATGAACTGCACAGGCTCACCAGATGCTTGCACTGTTCTACTAAAAATGTAGCAGCTGCATTTAAACAACCTCCTAAACCTTGATGAGTCTTTTGGGGCATATCATGTTGGACTAATCCAACCTGTTTAATTTATAATTCAATGTATTCTGCAAATCAGTACGTGAGTTAATTAAATAACCAATATAAAAACTGAGCCCTTATGAAAAATAGGTTAAAAGATTTATTTTTTAATGGAACGGCTAATGAAAACACAATTACCTGAACAATGAATGATGTTATATATGCTGTACTCATTCTAGGACACATATTACCTTTTCCTATGTAGAAGAAAGATAAGCAGAAATACATAATCATCTAAGTTATCAGACTGTGAAAATAACAGGCTCGTGTATTGCAATATTCTGCACCATTACTGCACAATTATGGTTGGAGTGGAAAGAAGAAATTTTGATAAAGCACCATTTTTAACTCGCTCAGTTGGTTCATATGCTTCTCCTATTGTCATATTTGAATTCAGAACTCTGGAAATAAAACTTGTCCTATTTATTGGTTGCTTTTAGCAACAATTTTCTTAAAGTCATAATAGTACAATTTGTGATTTTAGACATTTCAAAGAATAATTGTAAAAAATTATGCTTATAATTTGGATATGGTCTATTGGAAGGCTATGCCTACTATTTTTCCAGAATAGTTTGGATTTGTTTTTGTTTTTTAATTGCATGCTCGTTATTGCTAATACAACTTACTGGTACTAAGAAATTTCAACATGTGATTTTGTCATGTGATCTTTTATCAATATTTCAGTATTAATATTTGAACAAAGGAAGTTCATTTACATGGGATTGTGGATACCTTTATTATCTCTTAGGTAATAAAAGATTCACTATAGGATTCACTATAGGACGATTAATATTTTATTTGAGAGTCCAAAAAGAATTATAATGCTGAAATTAATTTTCACATCCATTATTAGCACTGTATATCCCTTCAGCTTCTGTCTTTCTTACTTGTATATCTCAATCTTCATTCAATATTGCTTATAACTAAAATCTGAATTGAAAGGATCATCATCAGTTTCTCCCAATAGATGATCACATCATAGTTATTAGATTAAGGCTGGACACAAAATATATCCTAATCTACTGTTAGACTTTAGGATGATTTGCAGCAGTTAGGGCAAAATTTCTGAGTTCCAGTTGTTTAAAATTTACAACAATATATTTTTTCTAAATTAAATGAACAGAATGAAAAAAGCTTGGGATATTATAGTTCATTTTTATCCAGAAAGGCTATTAGTTCCATCCCATTAGTTCCATTTGTTTACATACTAGAAACAAATTTTTATACAGGTAATCCTCAAATTACAAGAGTTTGTTTAGTGACCATTTGAAATTAGAGCAGCGCTAACAAAAGTGACTTTTGACAGTTTTTCACACTTGTGACCATTGCCGCATCCCCATGGTCATGTGATCAAAGTTCAGACACCTGGCAACTGATTCATATTTATGATTACTGCGTACCCCAGGGTTACCTTGCAAGTTTTTACAAGTAAAATCAATGGGGAAGCCTGATTTACTTAACAATCCTGTACTAATTTGACAATTGTAATGATTCACGTAACAACAGTGGCAAGAAAGATTGTAAAATGGGGCAAAACTCATCAAACAAATGCCTCGCTTAGCAACAGAAATTTTGGACTAAACTGTGGTCATAAGTCAATTTATACTTATAGGTTAACACATCTGGAAGGCTATTGGTTTTATATTCTTATTTTACAAACAATGTAGAACTTATTGATATTATGGCAAAAGTATCACAAGGTCACTCGGTCACCTCAGTCACACAAGGTCACTCGGTGATTTTTGGACAATTGTGTTTTCTCAGCCCAACCCTTCCCATGTTTGTTGTAAAGAAAAATATGAAAAATCATGATGGATATCACTTTGAATTCCTGAATTCAAGACACAATATAATGTTCCTGATATAAATTTTATTAGGCTTTAATGTATTCAGATACTACATAGTAGTTAGACCGACAAAGATTAGTATTATAGATAGACACAACAATTTTTTTCCTGTAACAATCTCTGGATGTGAGAGTTGGACTTTGAAACAAAGAATAGAAAGAACATTGATACTTTTGAACTTTGGTGTTGGAGAATAAGAGTTGGAAGGGACCTTGGAGGTCTTTTAATCCAACTCTCTGCTTGAATAAGAGACCCTATACCATTTCAAACAAGCAATTCTCCAATATCTTCTTAAAATCCTCCAGTGATGGAGTATGGATGGACTCAAATTACAGTACAATAATGAATGCACACTGAGAGACCTAATAACAGACCAGGTTGAGGACAGATCATTCTAGAAACCTTTATCTTGGTAGTTTATTAAATTTATATGCCACTATCTAAAGTGATTCAATTACTCAGACTCAGCACTGACTTGAAGGCATCAATCAATTAGGCCCTAAGAATGTAAGTGATAATTGATGGCATTAATAAATACACAATTCTATTAAATAAGCTATACCCTGATTTTGGCCTTGGCTGTTAATTTGAAATTGCTGGGTAAATGCTTTCTCACTGCTCCTTTTTTTCCATAATGCTAAAAGGTAGTTTTAAAAAACATATCGGAAAGGAGATTAATTTATTTGGAAACCAAAGAGCCATCCATGAAATTTAAAAAAAAAATGCAATTATTTATACTCTCCACCTGAATGCTCAACTTGATGCTACAGTGACCCCACATGGTTGTCTTGCATTAGTGTAAATCTGTTGCAATATCAGTTTTTTTAAAAAGTCCATTTGGGGGAGCTTAAAGCTACCTATAAAAGGAATTGCAGCAAGACCAGCTTCTAAAATCAAGACCCCTCTAGGATGAAAGTTCAGGGGCTGAGGCAAATGGAGACTGATTCCCAGGGACAGAGCAAAGATAGTTCAAGTGGGGTAGGAGACCAAGAGCCGGGGGGGGGGGGGGGGGGAGAGATATCAGATAAAAATGATATTGCAAGAAAAAAAGCAGTTGAAAGTGAAGGATATATTACTACAGAGAACTTGGAGACTGATCGAAGGATTTGGGCAGAAGAATCCTTAATAGAAGAAACTAGTGAGTCATCTGATGTTTCAATAAATATTGTGGCAGAAGTGATAAAGAAAGGTACCAAGAAAAATAATTCTGGAGACGGGAGCAAAAAGCAGATTAATAAGAAAAGTGAACAAAAGTCCAAGTGAGGGAATAATAAGTAATTGCTTCCAAAACTCCTGACATGCTCATTTGATGGGACTTTTGCTTTTCAAGAGGTCAATTTTTTTTCAAGATAGGAATTTTTTTTCCCTTTAAATTACAAAGAATGTGATAGGGTTAGAATGTTGTGTTATGTGTTATTGTACATTGTAGGAACAGATCTGTGTGAGTCTGGTGACTAAATCAGGAATCTGGCAGCAGTTTTTCAGACAAATTTTAATAAAAGACAAGCTTAATTTAGCTCAACAGAGAGATTTGAATCTAGGGAAACCTATAAGGAGGGTTCCTCCTAGCTTTGCAAGAAAGAAACAAATTTCTCTGGAAGTTTTATTTATTTATCTTATTTAGGGGATATCAATAAGCATATGTATTTTATAGATATATAATTTCAGATCAGTGACAGTTTAGTCTAGCTGTGCAGTTTGGACTTGTAATTAACAAAGAGCAACATTTTTACTAGGGAGCTTCATGATATCAAATGCAATGATATTTTTAGTCACAACATCAAGCCCTGCAATGAAATCCAATCAAATATGAATTCAGATAACAATTTAATCCAAAATTTTGATTCATGGATTCCAAAGGAAAAGCAAAATCCTTCTTTACAATAAATTTAATTCTGTTTAAATCTCAGAGAAAATCCCACTGATCTTATTGGGATTTATTCTGAATTCAAAGAATTACAGTGTAATAAGCAATGGTTATTGCTTATTGCTAATTTATCTTTGAAGAGAAAAATAAATTCATTGTGGTAATTGGGAATGTTGAACAATTAAAGCTTTTATTGATCTCAAATGTAATGAATTGATTCAGCACATTAATTATAAAATTCAATAAGCAATTATTTTTAATCTCCAGCCTTAATATTAATTCAGTATACATTCAATTTATTAATTAACTTAAAAAAACTCAAATCCCCAGGAAACATAAAGGACTAGCATTTAAAATTATATACAGTACATTTTTATTGTTTGTTACCAGAAGGAAATTATTTTCAGATTGAACACATTGGATGTAGATTGCTGAAAAAAAAATCCATGTTTACATGGATTGTTAATCACATCTATTAATTTGCATATCTGCTTATTTATTTACACTTCACTTTTATTATTTTTATAAGTAACTCAAGGCAGTGAACACAAAGTACTCCTATTTTCCCCACAACAACAATCCTGTGAGGAGTTGGCTGAGAGAGTCACCTACCATATCCTACATATCTAGTCTTTTAAGAGCAATCCCCAATCTTTTGTGTTGGATCCAGTGATTACATCTCTGATGTTAAATGTAAATTAAATTGTAATCAAAATGGGGATAAATTTTAACCCAATTTTTGGCATTTGCTTGTTTTAAGCAGGAAATGTAAACATGGAATATACTATAATTGTCCTCTCTTCTGTACTAGGTTGAAGATAGGTTAAAAGAGCTCTCCGTCTATTTTTCTAAAGAGCAATGGGCTGAAATGGGAGAATGGGAAAAATTACCTTATAAGAACATGAAACATAATTATGACTATGATTCAATTAGGTGAGCACAATACTAATTCATCAAGAGTTGTTTATCCATGTCTTGAAACCATACACAAGGAGAAACTTCAAATAATTCAAATAATGTTGCATAAAAGGTTAATTTAATTTGATTGGGTTTTGGGTCTTGCCAGTTCTGTTACTTTCACATGCAGTTTAAATGGACAGATGTTTCCCAAAATGAGAAAAAAAAAATCCCTATTTTCAATGAACACAACGATTGTGATTATGCCTTATATTGGCCTCAACAGAACAGAAACACATTTATGGAATCAGTAAAAAAAAGTGCAACATTAGATATTCTCTGACAAGTGCTAACTAATATTTTTATAAGGTCTTCCTACTCCTAAACCAGCATTTATGTATCATGCACAGCAGCCCTTAAAAACTGCAAACAAATCCTCTGAATTGGATGAGGAATGGACACCAACACATAGGTATGCTATCAAAATAATAATGATACAACAAAAATATCTGTAAGTCTGCAGAATATTAAAATGTAATCGAATACAACTCTTGCTTCAGAATGAAGTAACCAATAATACAGAACTTGCAATCAAAATGAAAATGATCACAAAAATGGATAAAAAATTTAAATGCTATGCATGCTATTAATCTTAAAGCAGACTTCACAGTTGTTAACTGCTTAGAGAAAAATGAAATAAACTTGTTCTTTATATGAAAATATAGTACCTTTAGTGACCCTTTAAAGTTTTTGATAACATTTAACTAGTGTAGTTTAAAAGGTATTCTATATACAATCAAGTGGAAAAATTATTGTATCAGTGTAGCAAAATAACTGGTTTTATGTTATTCTGTTACAGTTGCTCAAAATGATACAAATCCATCAAGTCTATATTGTGAAAGACATTAATCAAATGTAGCATGAGAGGCAGCACTCATCAGATAATATCTCATATAGTACCTCATTCTGTGTTAAGATAGACAATTAAATGGCAATGCTGTGAATTATGCTGACTAGGAAACATGACTAGGATAACTAAGCTACTTAAGATTCTGTACAATTGCAGTGGAAGATAAGATTGATTGCAAAACTTCAGATAAAAACTAAAAAGTTTGGCACCTTAAATTGTACCTGGAGGTATCAGAGGCAAACAAAGCCATATAACTTTGCTGTGCTGTTCAAAACACCCAACCTTTGATTTCATAGGAGATGAGAAGCATAGAATATAATTCTGTGATTGGGATATAATCAGTATTTCCCAAATATCTCTGTAAAGTCAAAAACAAAAAAAATATGATTCACTAGTTCCTTCTCATTAATCTCACAAGGCTGCCATTATTCAAGATCAAAGCGGTCATGAGTGAAATCAACATATAATTGATTGGAAACCAAGATATCATATTCCTTTGGAATTCATTGTTCAGTGTTTTTAAAAAGCATTTTAAAAATCAAATATAGTACAGGTAGTTCTTGATTTACAACAATTTGTTTAGTAAACATTCAAAGTTACAATGGCACTGAAAAAAGTAACTTATGGCTGTTTTTTCACGCTTAGTTCTCTATAGCATCCCCATGGTCACATGATTAAAATTCAGTTGCTGGCAACTTTCTCATTTATGATGTCTGCAGAGTCATGTGATCACCTTTTCAGACCTGACAAGCAAAAGTAATGAAACCAGATTCACTTAACCATGTAACTAAAAAACTGCAATGATTCATTTAACTGTGGCAAGAAAGGTCATAAAATGGGGCAAAAGCTTAGCAAGATAAATTTTGGGCTCAATTGCAGTCATAAGTAAAGAATCACTTGTAATAAATCCAGAAGGGCAACTGTAGAACTATAATACAGTATCATTTTTCATCTAGATATGGATTTAAATTTATATTCTAAAATTTGTTACATTGAATTAATTTTTCTTAGCTACTTTGAGGATAATTTTTAGCTAAAGATTGCTAAACAAATATTTTTCCTAGCATAGAACTATCTTTGAGATGCTTCTGGAAGTTATAAGTAGATACAGAAATTTAGACTGAATTATTGCCAGCTGCCCATGCTGTCTACAAAAACATATAGGAGCAATAGGCAAAACTTCTTTGCCTCAAAGAATTTAAACTTTGCCTTTAAAACTGAAGTAATGTAATAGGGATGCGCCTGCATGGCACTTCAGATTCAAAGGAAAATCGGATAGTTCTGGGCATGTATGTATGCATGCATATTGGCAAATCCTTAAAGCACCTGTTTATGTTCCTGTAATCATGTTACAGCAGCAGAATCCCTTTTTAAAACTACTGGTGCTATAAAGTTTTTTGGGGGGGTGAGGTGGACAACATATGTCCATGTACAAATATGTTCATATTTATGCCTTTGCTTCAGATAATGTTGTAATGCCTATTTATTAATTTAGCATATTTATATGCAACAATAGGCTGATCTTAATTGTAAGATACATTGCATTTATTGTGTGATTAATTAATGTGTGTTTTAGTCCTGCAAAGTAGAATTCTCTAAAATTGTTTTGGGACCTAAGAAGGTATCTTATCCACTTCTTCCAACAGACTGAAAATGCAGTGTCTATACTTGAAAATCTGATTAATAAAGCAGATACTTTGATACAGATTTCTGTCAATGTAAACATGATTCAGGTATTCTGTACACATTTAATGATGTCATTTCTTTTGTGCTCTAGTCTAGATGTATTCTTCAATATTAGTACTACCAGTATATATTGTCTCCTTACTTCCCCTCTAGAATGATAGGATTATCCCAAACTTTTAACCAAATTTTCTGCCCTTACAATTTGTTAAACAATCCTGAATCCATATAATAAAATACAAATGTACTGTATAATTCTTGAACCTCTTTCTTGGCATGATATAAATTCTTAGAAAAACAAAAGCATTCTTGCACCTGAGGTATTGTTGCTTTCCATGGAAATATAGATTATGCTGTACTTTATTTTTCAAATTTCCAAGCAAAAGCTGTGCCTGAAAAGAAAAAGGAAAGGAAAAAAGAACAGAACAAGGAAATTAGCACTTACAGGTTACGGAAGAGAGATAGAAAAGCATACATGGAAATAAATGAACCAAATGATGATGACTACTTGTGTCTGAGAGGCACTTTTTAATGATCTTTTTCCCTCCATTTCTCCTAAGCAAACTTTATATATGCTTATAGGTTTAATAATTTTGCAGTGTTTTTCAAATAATTTACTAAACTTTAAAAATATTGTATTAAATAAGCAGGATGTTATATATATGTTATACAATATAAGTTATATTGTCAAAGTTTGTCAGAATTGGCTAAGAAAACAATTATAGATTCTCAATCATTTGTTCTATTATTAAAATTTTGTTTTTGTGATGCAAACAGGTCCCCAACCCTCTGTTGGGAACCGGGCCATACAAGTGGCAATTGAGCATGCACACAAACGTAGCTACATTTGTGTATGAGCATGTGTGAGAAACCATCCCTCTCCCCCTGCCACCAGTCCACAGAGCTGCAAAGGTTCGGGATCACTGACACAGAGATTTTTGGATTTCAGACATTAATGTAAAAATAAAATGCTCTTTCCCGACAAAGTTCTAATAATGTCATCATGGTTCATGTTTCTCTGTGAAGATGCTGGTTCCTTCCTTTGATCCTAATGGCTTACCAGTACAGGATTTATTTGTTTTTTAAATGTTCTTACATTATCTATTATGCAAAGAGGAGGAAAATAGCAAATAAGTAACAACTTTTGACAAGTTTTTACAAGGACAAAACAACGTACAAATGACCACATAAACAGTGGTAAAGGTATCATCTGTGCTCTTTGTTTCCACTTGTGTGCAGGATAGTTCTGTTAAGCTTTTGAAAGCTTTTTGCTGTAGGCAAACGTTCTTTACAATATGCAGCATTTGCACATGTATAAATTTCCTATGTACAGGAGGAAATTGAATTTTGCCAGGATTCATTCTTTAGCTTCCAGTCTAGTCTACAGCTTTAGGATTTTCTGGTCATTTCACTTTCAAGTATTAAATAGTCCCAACCTTGCTTAGTTTCCAAGCAGACAAGACTAGCCAGCTGCTGTCGCCTCCTGAGCCTTGAACTCATGTGCTATTTTGTTTTTTACATAATTGGTAGGCATAAAAATGGGTAGATAAAAATCAAATGGATCCTGATATCTTCATTGAGATGCAAACATTTCAAGTCGTATTCATAATATATATTGCTTATAGAAAACTAAGAAAACTGAATTTAACAAAGGATCATGTTAGATTCTCACTCCATATTCACTTATCTCGTTTCACTTTCTCAGTTTGTGAATTTTGCCTGACTTTTTTTGTTGATGAGTGTTCTATTCATGGTCCTCCACTTTTCATCAGGGACACTAGGACTGGCAAATAGAGCCACCTGCACTTTACCTTCAGGTTTTAGAATTGGTCTTTCAAGTATCCCCAGAGCTGGTTTTGGAGTCTGGAATGAAAGGGAAACATTGACTCCAGGAATTCATTTTGGACCATATGAAGGAACAAGGACAGAGGAAGCAGCAGCAGCAAAGAGTGGCTATTCCTAGCTAGTATGAACAGTACTTCAATTTTACAGTAATTTCATGTAATTTTCATTTTGGGTGACTCAGCAAACCTAATTTATGTCACACTGCCATGTTGCTTTATAGGTAGTCTTTGATTTATAAGTACAACTGAGTTCAGAATTGTGATTGCTAATCAATGTGGTGGTAAGATAAGTTCTCACATGAGACTATAATTCTAGCAGTCCTAGTTACTGTCCTTAACTGAGAATTGTGGGTCATGGGAATACTTACCCTAATCCTGATCAGCAGTAAGAGCAAGATGGTGAAGGTCAGCCTGGGCGGCTTGAGCATAGGGTGGCAGAGGGCCAAAGGACATAGATGGGGGAGAGATATAGGCGGGTGGGGAAAATTGAAGCACCCCTGAGGTCATAAATATGGGAACTGCCAAGCACCTGAGTTTTTAATTCATGACTGCAGGGGTACTGCAACATTCATATCTTGGGGCACAGGTTGTAAGTCCCTTTGTTTAACACTATCATAATTTATAATGGTTATTGAAGAAATGGTTTCAAGGACTACCTGTACTTAATGTTCCTTTAAGTCTGCTTGTCTGTAATAACATGAAACAGTATTTTCTCCATTGTGATGTGTGACCATGGAAACTCCTCTAGGGAAGTTTTATTGATTTATTGCTTTTGGTACTTTTGTTTGAATTAAACAAGTTCAAACCAATATTTTATAAAATATAAAATGGGGAAATACATTTTGATATTATTTTTTCTTATCATTAAGTTAAAAAAAAATCAATTTCCTAGAGATTAATTAAGGTTAGGCATATTATATTATTACTATATTACAATGAAATTGTTATGCATAATTGTGTAAATTCTATATTGATATACATAGTTTATATCTATTATATTTACAGATTACCAGAGAGCAGAATTGTTACAGTTACACTGATGGAAAGAATGAAACTAACTCCAACTGGATGAGGTAAAAATCTTTGATAAAATTAAAGAGAATTTTGTATTTTTAAATGGAGCTGTGTGCGCCCATGATCACCCAGTACTTTCCCAGAAACATTCCATCTAGTTTACCACCCTGCAAAGCTGGAAAGGTTAGAGACTGCTGACCTATACTACAAAAAAGTTAACCTGCAAACTATCCAAAAGCTAAATTACTTGATTTTAATACCATGTAATACAGCTGAACTATGCTATACCAACTTTGTGAATATAAGGATATTTCATTGATCTAAATGAAATTCCAAGTGTTTTATAAGTTTGAATTATAAGAAACAAAGAAAATATTTTGCAAGGCACTTGGTATAATTATATATTGAGAGATAAGTCAAAACTAGAACAGCGTATTTCTGCCCACTTGGCTGTACTTGCTTTATAATATAGCAGTCAAGAAATTTTCTTATAATAGCAGAACAGTGAAATGAAAATTTACAATGAAAATAGTTTCCAATATCTTTGACAAGTGCAATGTCAGGATCATCAAGCTTTCAATGTGACAAACCATGATATTTTGCACAAATTGCTTAAAGTGGACTAATATAATGATTAATAAAAGAGGTAGGTCAACACATAGATAAATTGAATTATAGTGATATCAGTAAATAAAGATAAATATTGATTAAAAGTTTGAAGAAATGTTCAGTTTGTACAATCAGGATATAAACAGCTTCCAAAATGTACTGGAATTTTAATACTGCCCACGTGTTTTATGTTTTTTTTAATGGGAACAGTTTTATATAACTATAGGTGAATATATTTCACTTCCCACATATGTAAAACCTCTATTTATAAAAAAGTGGTCTTTATCTGAGAAAGTACACAACTGGAAAAAATGATCACAAATTTTCTAATTTAGCTTCCTTTGGTCTTTCTCTAGCTGAAAAGAACAGCTGAATAACAGCTATTTGTAATAACAATGGCTAAATAATGCAAAATATTAATATTTCATATATTATGTATTGTCTTCATTATTTTTTTTATGAATATAAATGATCTGGACTTTTAAAACTATTTTTCCTTCATTTTGGCCATACCCCAGATTATTCTACATTTGCTGGGGATAATTTTTAAATAAGTATACAATTAATTATCTCTTCATGATCTGAGAAGTTCCCCAAAACTTATTGGTTTCAGTTTTGTTTAAATCATCCTAAGTTCAAGCACAAATCTATGCTATTATCAATGTACAGGATAAAATTTAAAAGCAGGTTGTCACTTTCCAGATTTGAGAATATTAGAACTGGTCTCAAATATCTCTTTGCTCAATAGAATTTGTCCAGAGACCAAAATTGTTATAACTCTGAACATGCTACTATCTCAGTGATATGTTTCGCTCTGCAAGGACAAAAATTAAAAATACATTTTTTAAAAAAAAAAAGACTGATAGTAATATTCTAGAGCTGTGAATTAACTATCGCACAATTGTACGTTTGTATGCATGTATGTATTTGATTTATGTACTACCTTTCATTTAGGTGACTTCATACGGGTAGTCCTCAACTTATGACCACAATTGAACCCAAAATTTATGTTGCTAAGTGAGAAATTTATTGAGTTTTGCCACATTTTATGACTTTCTTGCCACCTTTGAATCACTGTAATTGTTAAGTTAGTAACATGGTTGTTAAATGAAATCTGGCTTCCTCATTGACTTTGCTTGTCAGAAGATTGTAAAAGGAGATCACGTGATTTTAGGACACTGCAACCATCATAAATGTGAACCAGGTGTCAAGAATGCAAATGTAAATCACATGACAATGAAGATGTTGCTATGATTGTAAATATGAAAAATTGTCTTCTTCAGTGCTGTTGTAACTTTGAACGGTTACTAAATGAACTGTTGTAAGTCAAGGACTTACCTGTATTTTCCCCCGCTACAATAATATTGTGAGGTAGGTTGGACTGAGAGAGAATGACTGGCCCAGATCTAACTAATTTCCTGGTTCCTTTGATAAGAACTTTTCCCTTTAACATCAGTCATCCTTTTAAAAACAGGTATGTTAATTGTGCCAAGAATGAGGAAGAACAAAATCTTGTTGCTTTCCAGTATCATGGGGAAATATACTACAGAACACATAAAGAAATTCAACCTCATTCTGAGCTCTTGGTTTGGTATGGAGAAGAATATGGAAAGGAACTTGGCATCAGATGGGGATCTAAATGGAAATCGCTAAACGGTATAATACTAGATGATTTGCTGTTTAAATTAATGATAGCTGTAGACCAGAGGACCCCAAACTTACCATAGTATCTAAGGAATTATCTATTTTTTCCATGGGCCCTTTAGTGCATAGTAATTTAAGACCCTAGGCCAAAATATTGTAAGAAGAAACCCCAGCTTTACAAATGAAATTGCAGCTTTACACCATAAGATGCCTAGTAAAATTTTCACATAGTCACTGTCTGTTGACACAACTGATGTTTTGACATGGTGTTAGCGTGACTTCCAGAATTTTGCCAGTTCTTATTCCACTTTTAAGTAGCATTTTATTTGAAGGATGAGATATAATTTGTACTTGTACTATTAGTGTATAATAACAACATGATTATAGCTATTTCATAAAAAATTGGCATTGTGGTTACATTCATAATATGAATATAGATCCATGGCTCATATTTTTCCTGCAGTAAGAGTTTTTTTTAATAGATGATAGAATAAAACTTTAGAAGTCCTGCCCTTGTTTTCCTCTCAAACCAAGTCTTGAAATAAGTAGGAGAAGAAATATATATTCCATTTGTTTGGCCCTATACATTACCATTTTTTGTGAATTCTTTTTTTACTATAAGTATAATGTTTTCATATTTTCTGACTTAATCAGATTTGGCAACTGTGCTATTAGATATGTTGGTTCATCAACAGAATAAAACTAAATAATATTTGAGGCTAAAAGTAGGGATGCCTTTTTAATGTAAAAAATAAAACCTAATCAGAAGAAATTCTTGTTCACAATAAGTTATCTCTTGACAGATATATTAATACATATATTTTAATGTAGAATAATCTTCATAAGAGTGCCTTACAAATTCAGATTGTTCAGTCCAGTTTATCATATCATTCTGTTGAGCTCAAATGTAGTTTAACGTCTTGTGTAAAACCTTCCAAGAAAGAAGTTATGCCTTGAAAGAATTAAAGTTAAATTATTAACAATGAAAAATTACCCTTATTTTTAAAACCCATTTTTATACTGCATGAGTAATTGAAAATTATCTCATTTTATATTAGATAATTTATATTTATATTAGATAATTAAATTATCTAATTATACACTGTAATAAGCACTGATATAATAAGATAAGTGAACTCTTTTAAATGTGGAAGAAAAGATATAAACTCCAAAGTCTACTTTGGCTATAAAAAAGTAAGAAAGTATAAATCATAGCAGGTTCCTCATAGAAATAATGAGCCAATAATTTGCCAATAATTTTGTTTTTTCTTTGCAAATAGTTCACAAGCAGAATTCATACTGAAGAAGCAACAAATAGTTTGCCATCAGTGTCCAGATGTGAGACAGCATTTACTTGCAAAGATTACCCCATCCGCCATATGAAATGGAAGCATTCTGGATTTATAATACTTGCTGAAGAACCAGAAAAAATAGAAAAATCATTACCCAAAATAAGAAGTTATGCTTCCTACCAAGTTATGGTGCAATATAAGAATACTAAGCAACGTGAACAAAGGTAAGCATGATGAAATGCTTTTTTTGAAAGATAGAAATTAAGAAGCAGAGAATAAAAACCATAAAAATAATGGGAAAAAAAAACATTTTCAGCTGCTTACTTATAATCAGATACATAGTGAAAAGTCATATTTATATGAAGAACATGTAAAAAAGGTTGATGGATCATTATTATGCCTGATCAAACAAGTGGAAGCATATAAGGAAGACGTTTTATTCATGCAGAAAATATGGACTAGGTTTAAGCCAATCACCAGGACTATCCACTTGGAAGCAAACGCATGGAAGAGAGGAGCCATACTCATGTAGGGAGTGTGGGAAAAGCTTTAGCCAATCAGCACACTTGGCCACTCACATGCGGATACACACAGGAGAGAGGCCCTATTTATGTCAGGAATGTGGGAAAAGCTTCAATATCATCAGTAATGTTCCAAGTGGAGCCCAATATTCATCAAGCTTGACCAACTGTCTAGTAGTGTTGCTAAATATATAAACATAAATTATGAAGTGTTTTTGATATAAGTAACACATCTTCAATAAAAAATAAATCAAAGCCATAGATTTTGAATCAAAAAATAAAGTTTATAAACAGCTAATTAAGAAAAGGGGAAATTTTAAGATATGATTGTATTACCATAGGATTACAACAGGTGATTTGATTAAAACAGTCAAACGTTGAAGAGTTATCCCATGAAAATTGTTGGCACCCATAAAAGCCAAAACTCATTGGCTTTGGAATTTATCCGAGTACCATTTGTTTTTGCTATTGTTTGGCCTTCCTTTATTCACAAGTCTGTAGTATAAATAAAGCTATATTTTCCTTTAAAGAATGAGAAAGTATTAAAATGGCAAATAAACAGTGAGGAGAAACATTGCAGTGGTTATTTGTCTTCGTCATTCCACCTTTTCCTTTTAATTGTTTTTCTTTTTGAAGATATCATAAGAATTAATGTTCTACCAAGGAGCACTGTTGTTGGACATCCTAGACTTATATCTTATTTTTTCCTATAAACATCACAAATATAGTTATCCATTTATGTTTCTGCAGCAAGACACTTATGTTATTCCACCAGGTTTATATTTAAAAAATGCTATATGCAGCTACTCCAATTAGCAATAGCACTTATACTTAAACACTGCTTTACACAGTGCTTTATAGCTCTCCCTAAGTGGTTTACAGAGTCAGCCTCTTGTCCCCAATAATTGGGTCCTCGTTTTACCCACCTCGGAAAGATGGAAGACGGAGTCAACCTTGAGCCTGGTGGGATTTGAACTGCCAAATAGTAGGCAGCTGGCTGCAGAAGTAGCTTGCAGTACTGCACTCTGACCACTGCACCACAGAGACTCATAAATATTGGATATGTGATGACATTTTTCTTTCTTTCGTGGGAACGTACACACTACCAGTTAGCACCATCCACAATAGGGCTTTTCTACAAATATGAGGCCATTTTTAAATGTTCAAATGTTTCAAAATGTAAATTTGAAATGAATGCAAATATGGTTTACAGATGTGCTTTTTTTTTTTTTTTTACTCAAATTGAGTGGTTGAAAGCAAGCATAAGGAATTAATTGATTGTAAATGTCACCATATGTGACATTTACATTGCTTATGAGAGAGATGCTTCTTTTTAAAATAATGGCAATTGGAATTACAAAATATAATCCGAGTATTTTCTTGTTTGGAAAATCAAAGGATTTGTTGTTGCTTATTTCATTTATGATATTCTATTCAAGCCAATTTTTGACAACGCAGAGCTTACTTCTGTACTCAAGATTAAATTTATGCAATCATTGTTATCTTAGGGTAGGAAAATACAGAATCACCATCACATATATACACATTCTCAGCAAGAGATAGCGAGAAAGAATTTTAAAATAACCATTTCCAATGAACAAGAAAATGACAATGAGGCATTTTTAATTCATGGCTTCTCTGGTTTCTCTAGCTGTAAATCAATCACTTTGACATTGCCTATGTCTTGGTAGGTAGCTTGTAAACCCTTGGAGATGTCCTCATACATTGAGCAATCATCCAGATTCAGTCCCTAAAAGGAAAAGACAAAGAGTTCATTATTCTGAAAGTCATGTACTGAGCAACTTAAGGCTAAAATCCTAAGCGATTTTGGATTACTGAGCATAGACTGCAAATGCATACAACAATAAAAGTAACACCAAGTAGAAATTAATATCTTTCCAATTGGAAAAATGCCTTCCATTGATGAATATCAGGATCCCTCTTGTGCCCCCCCCCCCAGCACCATCATAGCTACAATGTCTGTATTCTTGCACTATAGTTTAGAGTACTGGAGACGATAGTAGAATAGGTCTCCTAACAGAAATCTCTGTTTTCATTGTTACATATCCCATTATTTCATCTCCCTTGCTTCTGCAATATACCAATAAATCATTCCATTGACTTACTTCATACAGATTTTCCTCTTCACCAGCTTTCTTCTTGGCCTGCAAGAGGCGCTCATTTTCCCATCTCTTCTGCAAACAAGACAAGAAGAAGCAAGGATTCACTAAGAAGTCAACTAATAACTATGCTTTAAGTTCTATATTTAACTTCAGCTTTGGTGAAATTAGTATTAAATGTTTTAACACTGTACTTATGTATTGTACTATACACAAATAAAAACATAGTCAACAGAGGAAGCTTAAGGGCAAACTGTTTTTATCCAGTCTACTAGATGTACATCAGAGGTGATATATTCAGCAGGTTCTGACCGGTTCTGGAGAACCAGTAGCAGAAATTCTGAGGAGTTCAGAGAACCGGCAAATACCACCTCCGATTGGAGATTTTTTCCCCTGCCAAGCCCACACAACCGGTAGTAAAAATAATTGAATCCCACCACTGATGTACATGCTCTGAATCCACTTAATCAGGGATTGCCATCTAGCAGTTTAGTTTGCCTCCCCCGTCTAGAAAAAGATACTGCCCTAGATTAAATTCTGAAACATACTGCTCATGTTTCAGAAAGCCTCAAAGACCAGGCTGTGCCCAGGCATGGGGGTCAGGAGAGCAATAGATCCCACATGTTCTGCATGGCTTTTTCAGCCATATGAAGAATTTTATACCTACATAGATATATTATTTTTGAACCTTTGTTAGCTGCCCAGAATAATGGTAAGATAGGAAGGTATATAAAAGAATTTAAGTTAATGAATTCAACCAGGAAAAACTTTGTGCGGAGATAGTAAACCGCAACAGATGTTTGAATATGCCTTGTCACATACCTGAGTAAATTCAACTGTGATATAATGAAGAGCTTGGATGCAGAGCTTCATGTTGGACTATAAACTGGAAGAATTTTTTAAAAAATTCACTTCATTCCATATTTACTATCAAGGCAGGATTTATGCTGTTGTGGAGCTGTTCTAAGCATACTGTAGGTAGGTCCACTGAATTTCACGTAGAAATGGGTGTGTAACAAATATTTGACAGTTAATAGGTCATGGATTTAAAACAAAGGATACAGCTTGTTTGTTTGTGCTAAGAGTCTGGGCCTAATTTTTCATCCCCCTGATGAAAAAATGGTCTGAGACTCACCTATGATGCTTTGCATTAAATGAAAAAAAAAATAGATATATACAATACTGGGAATATTCTACTAAAAGCAGGCATCAATATAATTTTATTTTGAAAAACCAGCTATACATTCCTCCTAATGTGTACAACTAACAACTTGCTTAGGTGATAATCTGTGTCACAGGAACAATTACTTAGATTACTGCCAATTGGATCTGATGTAATGCCCATATTGTGAAAAAAATGTTGAAAAGAAATTCACACTATAGTTCGAAGAATAATAATCTCCTAATGATACTTTTGAAACCAGCTGAGCTTTCCATTACTGTAATCTGTCTGCTAATGCCTCTGTGAGGAAGCAGGACATTCTTTAACATGGTGATCAAAAGCAGAACAAGATCTGGTGACTGGAAACTATGCACAAACAGATTCAGAATGGGTCATACTATATATGCATGCATGGAAATGATACGTGAAGGGAAAAAACAGCTCACCTTGAACAGCAGAAAAAGGCTAGGACCAATGGCACAGATAAGCAGAAGGAATCCCTCCACAGTGATAATCTTGTTTTTAATGGATTCACTCATATTCAGGAAGGAGACGGGGCGAGGTCCTAGAAGACAGCCAAAAATGGACAATTGATTTGGAAGCCTCATAGCATTCCCGGTCTTCCTATTTTACCACTCACTTGGAATTCTCTATTTCAGTATTATCTACGCTGCCAACTCATCTTGCTGTACATCACAGATATGTTTATTAATTCTCAGAGGTCCTTTTGTCAAATAGCAATTTTTGCAAATTGGCAAACACGTTGACAAAAAAAAGACTGTCACAGGTCAATTTTAAATCTCACAGTTGGATTTGCACAACATTCTTAGCTAGTTTTAATCCTGGTTTAATCCATTAGGTGGGTGACATTTCATGTAATTACTGGCCATTTAGTAACTGTTGGGTTTATTTTATCATGCAAACCCAGAATGAGGGTTAGTTCCAGTAATCGGTTAAAGCGTGTTAGTTAAACATAGCCAGCTTTTGGGGGTTATTTGCTTGGAACAGTCTCCATTTTATTGAGCAGAAGATTATATGCATTGATGTATGTATTTTAAGTCTCATATATTTCCCAGCCAACTAACCAACCCAACCAGGCAGCATTATCTAACTCAAATGTCCATGGAACCATGGAGTTTTCCTATGCCAAACCAGCTGTCTGGATTTATCCTATGTAGACATCTCTTCCTCCAACAGGTTTTGCAGACACTTCCTGACCATTTCAAAACTTCAAATTAACATGTGGGGGCTGGAGGTGCATCATATCACAGACAAACAGCATTTTCAAAAAGGAAATGAAAGTTCCAATTCACAGTGTATTGTGATGGAGCATATTAAAAAAAGAAGACTGGCTTACTGTAATTTTGAGCCAGACAAAAGGACAAAACAGATCTAAATTTTGTGGAAGAGCATGCAATAAAAAAGGAACCCTTTAATATCTAGAACTCACTCCAATTCCCATTCTCTGAATTGATTACATTAGCTACTATTATTTCACAAGTACATGTTTTTATAAAAAGATTAATTCTAGAGACCTGTAGACATCTTTATGGACTATATTTTGAGGCTGAAATACAAGATGAGGAAGTGGCTACTTAACCCTTTGCTTCCATCAGTAATTAATAACTAGTAGTCTATTATTTCACCGTATGCCATATTCTTATTATTCTATAAATGAAACCAGAGAGACATAGAAACCTTATATTTTAGAATAGAATAGAATAGAATAGAATAGTATAACAGAGCTGGAAGGGACCTGGGAGGTCTTCTAATCCAACCCCCTGGCCAGACAGGAAACCCGACATCACTTCAGACAAATGGTTATTCAACATCTTTTTAAAAACTTCCAGTATTGGAGCATTTACAGCTTCTGGAGGCAAGCAGTTCCACTGGTTAATTGCTCTCACTGTCAGGAAATTTCTCCTTAGTTCTAGGTTGCTTCTCTCCTTGATTAGTTTCCACCTGTTGCTTCTTGTCCTGCCCTCCAGGTGCTTTGGAGAATAGCTTGACTCCGTCTTTTTTGGGGCAGCCCCTGAGATATTGGAACGCTGCTGTTATGTCACCCCAGTCTTTCTTTTCATTAAATTAGACATCCCCAATTCCTACAATCCTCCATATGTTTTAGCCTCCAGTCCCCTAATTATCTTTGTTGCTCTTCTCTGCACTCTTTCTAGAGTCTCAACATTTCTCTTACATTGTGGCAACTGGATGCAGGATTCCAAGTGCGGCCTTGCCAAGGCCTTATAAAGTGGCAGGAACACTTCACCTGATCTTGATTCTATCCCTCTCTTTGTGCAGCCTAGAACTGTGTTGGCCTTTTTTAGCAGCTGCTGCACAAGGGTGGCTCATATTTAAATGGTTGTCCAGTAGGACTCCGAGATCCCTCTCACGGTTACTACTATTGAGCCAGGTACCACATATCCTGTACCTGTGCATTTGATTTTTCTTGCCTAAATGTAGAACCTGACTTTTTTCACCATTGAATTTCATTTTGTTAGATAGCGCCCAGTGTTCAAGTCTGTCAAGATCCTTCCGTATCTTAAGCCTATCTTCTGGAGTGTTGGCTATTCCTGCCAGCTTGGTGTCATTTACAAATTTGATGAGTTCCCCATCTATCCCCTTGTCCAAGTAATTGATGAAGATGTTGAAGAGTACAGGGCCTAAAACAGAGCCTTGAGGTACTCCGCTGCATACTTCCCTCCATGTAAATGCAGTTCCATTGAGGACTACACGGTGAGTGCGGTTGGTCAGCCAGTTATGAATCCATCTGGGGGTGATGTTGTCTAACCCACATTTTTCTACTTTATTTAATAATAGGTTATGGTCTACTCTATCAAATGCCTTACTGAAGTCCAAGTAACTTATATCGATAGCATTCGTCAGCATTTTCCTGCCAAGTGATGAGGAATTTGATAAGAACACTAGAAGCATAGATATTATTAGGTAATTTTAATTACTTGGCAAATCATCAGCATTGATCCAGTGTTTCTTTGATGCCCACAATAGAAAGCACTACAACAGTTAACAATAATCTGTATTTAGACTGCAATAATTTGCATAAGGGAAGAATTTTTCATTCATACACCTTCAGAGAATGATATGATATCTCTTCCCAACCCTTTTTTTCCTGCAGGATTTCTTGTTTCCGTAGATGAAATCCTCTATTTGCATTTGGACCTGATCAATCAGTACTAACTTGCTTATTAATTGTATTTTAGCTCTATGCTTTCAATTCTTCCAACAGACCATTTCTACATATTTCCACTAAAGATTCTGTTTCCAAAAAATAGAATAAATGGAAGATGTCTTTGCAACTAATTCAATGACTTTTAAAATAATCCCAGAGCTGAAATACTGTAACTCTTTGTGTGTGTGTGTGTGTGTGTGTGTGTGTGTGTGTGTGTGTGTGAGAGAGAGAGAGAGAGAGAGAGAGAGAGAGAGAGAGAGAGAGAGAGAGAG
>BLBF01000071.1:4746694-4759864 GCA_015471245.1 Laticauda colubrina
GAGAGAGAGAGAGAGAGAGAGAGAGAGAGAGAGAGAGAGAGAGAGAGCATGCACGCTACCCTAACTCACAATTCAATTGGTGACTCTGAGCCAGTCAATCTCTTAAGCCAATGTGTCTCACAGAGTTGAAAAACATACCAAATAAAAATACTAAATCTAAAAGCACCCTGTACACTTCATAACCTGGAGAATGGAATTGCCTTGAGCTCTTAGAGGAAATGTGTTATTTAAATCTAATGTTATTTAAATACCATTGGCTAACCCAGTCTTCCCCAACCCCTGGTCCATGGACCAGCACTGCTGTTTGAATGCCAGAAATGGGGCTACACAAACAAATGTAGCCCCATCCACAAGATGCAGGCAACACACCAAACCATGCCCCCTCTGGTGCAGGGGAAAACCTGTCTCCATGGAACCAGTCCCTGGTTTCCAAAAGGTTGGGAGGACACAGGGCCAACCAGAACCTGGTTTTTTTTTTTATGTTGAGATCTAACCTAGCTCTCTGTCATGTTTTCCTGAAAACAAGACCCTGTCTTATATTGTTGCCACCAAAAAAAGGCACCAGGTCTTATTTTGGGGAGATGTCATCCACAACTAACCTCACTTGTGCGTGTCTTCCCTGGCCTCCTTTTTGCTGTCAGAGGCCTTCTGGAACTTCTGCAGCCAGCAAGGCTTTCCTGAAGGCCTCTGCAGCCGATAACAGATCTCTGGATCGATCTGGAGCTTTGTTATCAGCTCCAGAGGCCTTCAGGAAAGCATTGCCAGCTGCAGAAGAAATGGGCCGGCAAGGCAGGTGTCGGGGTGTGCGAGGTCTGGCTACCACTGTTTGAAGGTAAGTAGTAGGGCAGCTCCAACCTCCCATCCCCACCCTAGTTTAATTTTTACCCATCCACTCTGGGGCGGGTGGGATCTTAATTAGGGCTTATTTTGGGAGTAGGGCTTATATTGGACGCACGTGTAAAAATCAAGCTAGGACTTACTTTCAGAGTAGGTTGTATTTTGGGGGAAACGGTAAAAAAGTCTACAACACTGAGAAAGGTGGAAGGAAAATAAAAATAAAATGGAACAACTAGTAGCAAGCTGTACATCCTATTAGTATAGGGATATTTAGCCAGTATTTAACCGTTTAGTCCTCTGCAGTATAAGGTTTATACTCACTCCTGACCCACAGAAATGTTCCACACGATTGGCTATGACTGCTGGAAACAACCACAAAGCAGTAGTACATCCCGGTGTCGTTCTTTTGGGCTGAATGAAAGGTGAGCTTTGACCAGCCCTGAAGGACATTTGTAGAGATGATGCGGTTTCCAGTATCGGAGATGTCAGAATTGCTGCTACAATTTGGGGAGCAAGATTTTTTCCAGAAAACCATTGCTTCTGGTAGGGCATCAAAATAACACTCCAGAGTGGCAGAATTCCCTTCCAAAATGATTTGAGAAGTATCCACGGGTTTCACGACGGGCAGCCGGGAATGATGTTGTATCACCAGCTGGGAATTCTGACAGGTTGGATCCGTTGGCGTATCCTTGGTTGTTAAAATGTATTCTTTGGACTTTGCAGGGTTTTGATCTATGCTATTGATTTCCTCTGTTGCTGGAATGATTTCAGTGATATTAGTTTGGTTGTCACAAATATAACCTGCAAATAGAAGGAGGAGGAAAAAAAATAACCAAATTTATCTAGCTGCCCATCTCATCAAAGGTTACTCTGAGCATGGATAAAAGAGAAAATATGAAAACAACTATTATAAATATAAAAAAACCCATTGTAATCAATATCCTAAGATCCCAACATACAAACTATGAGGGAAAATAGAATTTAAAAATGCCAACAATAGACCCTCTAGACAGGTTTCTGGTTCCACAGAAGCCTCAGTCCTGATTACATAAAAATATTGGTGTACAAAACATTCTCTATTTACATTATTCCTGTTGTGGCCTGACAATGGCCAGCAGAGCTGGCAGCAGACTCGGACAGTGAGGAGGTTGGGGAGGAACATGGGCCAGTCCTGGAGTCTGGGGAAGTGCTCTGCGTCGTAGGCAGAGATAGGGCCAGGGCCGTCCGACAGCTGCCTTTTGAGTTGGAGATCAGTGGGGCATAAGAATAGCTGGAGCCTGTTCCCAATGTGCACATGCGCAGAGCTGCCAGGAGTAGGAACAAGGGTCGACTCGGGAATAAAGGCACAGATGGATGGTGAATGGCCTTTCCCATAGGAATAAAGAGGAGCAAAAGGGGAGTGGTGTTTGCAGGGGAGACAATTAGTTCATTTAATTTGGGTGAAGATTTGTTCGTGACTCCTTTCCAAGTATTTTTTGGTGCAGCAGTTGCACTTGGAAGCTATCAGCCTGGCAACTCTCCAAGCCTGATAAGGTCTGTGGTTGTAAACCACTCTTGAAAGACTGTTTGCCAGGACTTTGCTGGATGTGAATGATAGGAATTCACATTAGCCTAATAAAAAGGGGTTTTGTCGGACGAGGAGTCTGTGTCATGCCCCTGTTGGGATCTGATTCTGAGGGGGAAGCCGAGCAGCTGACAGGGAGTGGAAGTCTGGCTCCATTGGCTGTGGAAGAAACTGGGGAAGGGCAATATCTGGCTGGGCAGAGCAGGGGAGAGGAAGAGCAAGGCAGACGGAATTCAGAAGAAGACCCAGGCCCATCCCCTCTTCATCCTAGGGCATTCAGGGAGGAACGTAGAAGAGAGGAACATGAGTTGCGTGGCTTACGGGGGAGGAAAGGGCCCTGATTCCCTTCATTAGCTGCAGCTAGGAACACAGTGTTTAAAAAAGGGAGATTGCGCACAGCAAATTTTTGAAAGCAAATCATAAGTTATCTGGTATTGTCAAGGCTTATCTGGGTTCCTGGTGTCTTCCCAACTGTGTTTTGATGGCCTTTCAAGTCTGCAATTCCTTCTCCTGCCATGTCAAATTCATTACTGCAGCTTGGTTTGTTTGGATTTTTAGTTACAGTTTGTATGTACCTTGTTTTCAGACTGAATTTCCTCCACTTATAGACTATTCTTGGGAGAGTTCTTTCTCCAGTCAAACATATCCTGGACATTGGGGGACAAGTTGGAGCTAATAAAGGGACTCTTCTTACTTATGTGATTGTGTTGCCTTTGTGCCACGCCCCAGGTCATCACAGTCTGCTTCATGAGTTTGTGAAGCCGAGGTCAGAACAATCCCTGCCTAGAAGGATGGTTTGAACATACATGAGAACATATTACTTTCACAAATGAAGGCAAATATATGTGTCCCAGGATAATATTTCAGGATCCAGTCTGGGTCGGGACCAGAAGTTTAGTCTTCCGAGCTTTCGGATTCATGCTGGAACATATCCTCCGGGAACATCTCTCAGAGACTGACCCAGATTGGATCCTGCAACATATTATTTTGTTTCTAGGAGAGTGAATGTTGGATGAACTGGGTGAAACAGACTAATTCTAACTTAACTACATACTGTATGCAGTTTCATGTATTAAAGAACGATTAGTTACAAAAATTGGCTGATTTCTCACGTACTTAGCCCTAGTTTCTTGAATCAAATACAGTTGGCTGTGTTTTACCCAATACAGCAAAGCACAACTAAGGTTTACAAACTTTATATAAACAGAGGCATAGAATCAAAATCATGTGATATATTACCAGTAGTACCGCTTTATAAATCCTTAGTAAGACCACACCTGGAATACTGTATTCAGTTTTGGTCATCACATTACAAAAATGATGCTGAGACTTTAGAAAAAAGTGCAGAGAAGAGCAACAAAGATGATTAAAGGCTTGGAGACAAAAACATATGAAGGACAGTTGCAGGAACTGGATGTGAGTCGAGAGAAAGAAGGACTGGGGTGACATGATAGCAGTACTACAGTATTTGAGGGGCTGCCCCAAAGAAGAAGGGGTCAACCTATTTTCCAAAGCACCAGAAGGCCAGGACAAGAAGCAATGGAAGGAAACTAATCAAGGAGAGGTGCAATTTGGAATTAAGGAGAAACTTAACAGTGAGGACAATTAACCAGTGGAACAGCTTGCCTTCAGAAGTTGTGGGTGCTTCATCCATGGAGGTTTTTAAGAAGAGACTGGATAGTCAGTCACTGGTCTGAAATGGTATAGGATCTCCTGCTTGAGCAGGAAGTTAGACTAGAAGACCTCCAAGGTCCCACCCATCTCAGATAACAGATAATCAGAAATGAAGGGGGGGAAGTCATATTTCCCACTATATCTTGCAATCTTTCCAATAACAACCCCCCCCCCCCAAAAAAAGTGCCTTCCCTGCTGGTAAAGCCGCTGAACCACATCTCCATGACTGAATGCTGCCCCTGGTCACATCCCCCAGGGGCTGGTTGTGGTTTTAGTTCCCTTTTCCTGCCTCTGTTGACAGGAAACAGAAGACCACTTTTTATAAGGCGGAAAGTTTATGGCCCACCCTTGCAGGTAGGCAGAAAGTCTTGCAGAGTTAGCTGGAACCAGATCTGAGACGTTTTCCGAGGAACTGTAATCTCTAAAAAGTTTGTCCCAAAAGTGCTTTTTCAAAAGCCTTTTTCAGAAGCTTCTTGGATGAGAAGCGAAACATCTTCAAGGAAAAAACAAAGTCCAGTTACTTTTTGAAAAAACACCTTTTTGGGGACAACCGTGGCTGAGAATCTCCATAGATATCTAAAAAGTTAGGACGATAGAGAAGTACAGAGATGGCCCTGAAAAAGGAATTCAACAACCGTTATACAAAAACCCCAGCTTTGCCTGGATAGACAGGAGAGGGTGAGGAAGAAATTTAAGATTGTTCTGGCTTGATTTTCTTTAGTATGAGATAGGAAAGAGAGAACATCTCTGCAGGCTTTCCAAAAAATTTTATTACACCCTCTGGCAATACAGTCCTAATGGATCATGCAGTATCTTTGCCAGAGTTGGCCTATCTTGGGGCGGGACTGACAGGGCTTTAGTGAAAATTTTTAGATAAAAATATATTTTTATCCTGCCTTTATTACTCGATAAGTAATTAATGGTATCAAACATACACAATCCTCCTCCTATTTTTCCCACCACAACAAACCTGGTTTCAGTTGAAAGAAAGTGATTGACCCAAAGTCACTCAATCAACTTTCATGCCTAAGGCAGGACTAGAATTCACCATCTCCTGGAAATTGATCCAAAGTCATCCAGCCAGGTTTCCTACCTAAGGTTGAACTAGAACTCACTGATTCCTGGTTTCTAGATTAGTATTTTATCCACTATACCAAACTGGCTCTATTGCTTTAGAGCAGTTTTTTTCAACTTCAATAGTTTCAAGATGTGTGGACTTCAATTCCACAAATTCCCTAGCCAGCAGGAGAATTCTGGGATTTGAAGTCCACACATCTTAAAGTAGCTGAAGACTGTTTTACAGAAAGTCTTAAGAAAAGAGATTATGGAAATATCTGAAAGTAGTTTTCATTAACCCAATTGAATGACTGAAGGCTGCGCTATAAGATTAACATACTTATTCAGGATGCAGTACATACCCTTTTAAACTCAGTGATGTATTCAATAGATATATACTTTGGATCAATATAGACATCAATTTCCTTTTCCAAAGTTTTAATCAAACAGTCCTAAATCTGCACAGATACTTCGCTTATCTGACATTGAGTCCAAAATCTACTCAATCAGATTCAATTTGATCATGATGCCAAATAAGTGAACCCAAAGGAAATGTACTTGTTATATTGAGGGGTGAACAGTGAATGGTTTCTTCAATGGGGATTGCATTGAGGATCCTGCATATTCTTAAAATAATACACATAAAAGCGTGAATAAAAAAGAAAAAGTGTTCACATTGTATTAAGCCACGGTATGTTTGTTTGTTTTTGACTTAGCATTGTGTGCGGAGGTTAGAGCAAACCATGGCTTATTTTAACAAGAAACAAGTCTAATTCATTTGCTGATTTATTGATGGCACTGTAATTAAGTATGTGCAAATAACAATTCATTATGCATTTTCTTGATGTTCCTGGTTGATTTCAGGACACCATTCAAGACTCCATCTAAGCAATAGTTGTGCAATATCAAAAGTATATGAAGACATAGGAAAACTACCAAAAACTGGCTCAACAAACAATGATTGCAAGTTGAACTCTATTTTGTTTTTACCCTGTTCAGTATGATTTGTTTCAAATCAGGCGTGTATTGTATCTATTCAGTAGATATTTTACAGTATCCATTTTATTATGTTGTATTAATTTTAACTTCTATCCTTACCTACTAAGGATACAATTCTCTGTCCCAGGGGTCTCCAAACTTGGCAACTTTAAGACTTGTGGATTTCAATTCCAGAATTCTCCAGCTGGCTGGAGAATTCAGGGAGTTGAAGCCCACAAGTCTTAAAGTTGCCAAGTTTGAAGACTTCTGCTCTATCCATTTATATGGATACAGACACCTGTTCTTTAAGATTTATTTTATATAGATTTGTGAAAACCCAAATTTTTTTTTTATTTTTAAAAAAAGATTTATTTTATATAGGCATATATATGGTTCCCTGGGACTGGGACATTTTGAGAGTTGAAATTCACACATCTGAAAGCTGCCAAAGTTGAGAAACATTAGAGATACAAAAGATTCAGTCTCACACTATTTACATACCACAGATTGTTTCCAAAAACAATCCATGCAATCCTAGGTTGTTGCATCAACAGAGGAATAGCATCAAGATCACGGGAAATATTAGCACCTCTTTATAAAGCCTTAGTAAGACCACACTTAGAATGCTGTGTCCGGTTTTGGTCACCATATTATAAAAACATGTTGAAACAACTCAGAAAAACAACAAAGATGATCACGGGGCTGGAGGCTAAAACATATAAAGAACGGTTGCAGGAATTGGGTATGTCTAGCTTAGTAAAAAGAAGGACTAGAAGTGACATGATAGCAGTCTTCCAATATCTTAGGGGTTGCCCCAAAGAAGAGGGGGTCAAGCTATTCTCCAAAGCACCAGAGGGCAGGACAAGAAGCAATAGATGGAAACTAACCAAGGAAAGAATCAATCCAGGACTAAGGAGAAATTTCCTAACAGTGAAAACAATGAACCAGTGGAACAGTTCGCCTCCAGAAGTTGTGGATGCTCCAATACTGAAGTTTTTAAAGAAGAGATTGGCAACGATTTGTCTGGAATTGTATAGGGTCTCCTGCTTGATGGTGGTGGACTAGAAGATCTCCAAGGTCCCTTCCAGCTCTGTTATTTTGCTAATTATAGGAAATGTCCTTTTTTTCCCCTTCCAACTTTTTCACTTTCATTCCCTATCAGAACAAGGCTTGCAGCCCTGCCAGTTAAAATTGGTCTTTCCTGAATCTTCTTGGAATGCCTGTTCCAGATTCACGCTTCCTAACCTACCATCAAGAAAGGGCAGGGGTGAAAACGCTGGCGCATGGAAAACCTGATTTCTAATCCTGTCTTTGTTAGGTTGGGAGTCTTTCAGCTAATCTCTCTTTCTCAAGAAGGAAATAACGGCCAACCACTTCTGAAAACGTATCCAACAAAACCGCAGAGACTCATCCATGTCACCATTGGGAATCAAGGTCATAACAGCCTTACCCCCCCCCCCCACCAAGCTTCTCCCATGAACTTCTAGGTTTCGTCTTTGAATCTAGAGCAGGGCGGTCAAACTCAAGGCCCAGGGGCCAGATCCAGTCCACGGGGCATTTAGATCTGGCCTACAGGGTCACCCTGCAAACAACAAATGACCAGCCCACGGTGCTTCTGCTAGCCAAAACGGAGCTCTGTTTTCGCTGGTAGAGGGTTGCAGGAGGCGGTAGCAGCTGAAAACGGAGCTCGGGAGCCTGTTTTCGTTGGCAGAGCACTTGGGCACCCCCGACATGAGTGATATCAAGCTGGCCATGCCCACCCTGGCCATGCCTATCCTGGCCCTCCTGAGGTCAAACACAACCCTGAAGCGTCCCTTAATAAAATTGAGTTTGACACTCCTGATCTAGAGCCATAGGGATGGTGATACAGGTTGGACAACTGCAATTCTCTATGCTCTAGGTCAGGGGTCTCCAACCTTGGCAACTTTAAGACTTGCGGACTGCAACTTCCAGAATTCCTCAGCCTGCTTTGCCAAGGTTGGAGACCCCTGTTCTGTAGGAAGGGATTCTGGGAGTTGAAGTCCACAAGCCTTAAAGTTGCCAAGGTTGGAGACCCCTGACCTAGAGCATAGATAGAATTGCAGCTGCCCCATGGCTCCTCGGCCTTTAAAGACAAATGAATACAAAACAAGCAGCTTTCCATGGAAATCATGAAGAAAGGGTTTTAACTCATTAGACTTTACTACCCATGTTTTCACAGCCACCAGTCCTTAAGTTACAGCTGCTCAGACTTACCTGAAAGGGCTGCCAGGAGAAGCAGAAACCACAGATGCTGTTGGCCAACTTCCATCCTGTTAAACTATCCCAGAAAGACGATTGTCCGCAGCATCTATGCCGCCGTCACTGTTGGACTTCACACTTGTTTTAGTTGTGCATTTTTTTTCCCTTTTCCTGTTTCAAGTAGATTTCAGGCGATGCGCCTGGGTGCTCCCTTGCTCCACCCAGAGAAGTTGGCCTGTTTTTGGTTTTTGTTTCTGATGCACTGAAGCTTCAATTTGAGGTCAGGTTGACTGTCTTTGGCTTCTGCAGAAGGAACATGTGATGACCCAAAGGGGCGTGGCACAAAGGCAACCCAGTCAGATAATCAGTAGGAGTCCCTTTATTAGCTCCAACTTTGGCCCCAATGTCCTGGTTACCTTCTGGGCTGGATAAAAATTCTCCCAGGAACAGCCTTTGGCTGCAGAGAATCAAGTCCAAAATATGGTCAATAAAAACTGTAAAAAAGTCCAATCAAGCAAGATGAGGTTATTAGTCCGGCAGGGCAGGATAAGGAATTCCAGACGTGAAGGAACGGCAGTAATTCAACCCAGTTGGGAGGATGCCAGTAAGGCAGATGACCAAATTGAACACAAGATAAACTCATGTTTGTTCCTAGCAGATGCCACACTCAGCTTGCATCTCTCTTCCCAGGTGTCCCTAATGAAGGGAATCAGGGCCCTTTCCTCCCCCGTAAGCCACACAACCTGCGTTGCTCTCCTCCATTCCTCCCTGTGTGCCCTAGGATGAAGAGGGGGTGTGCCTGGGTCTTCCCCTGAACTCCCTCTCCCTTGCTCTACCTCTCCCTTGCTCTACCTCTCCCCTGCTCTGCCCAGCTGGACTTTGCCTTTCCCCAGTTTCCACCACAGCCAACAGAGCCTCACTCCCGCTCCCTGTCAGCTGTTCATCTTCCTCCTCTGATTCAGACTCCGACAGGGGCATGACAGGACAGACAGAAGTTTGTCCTTAGGACATTTCACAGCTAAAAGCAAGAATGTCTATTTACAAAGTTCTATGCCAGCTGTTACCAGCCTGCCAGATGTGAACATACAGGTAGATGTTGATGTACAACCATTTGTTTAGTGATTGTTTGAAATTACCATGCCACTGAAAAAAGTCCTTGCACTTATGACCAATGCAGCATTCCCAAGGCCACATGATCAAAATTCAGGTAACCAGCATGGATTTATGATGGTTGAAGCATCCCAGGGTCATGTGATCATCATTTGCGATCTTCCTAGCTTCTGACAAACAAAGCTCAACCGGGGTGGTGGTGGGGGGAGAGCCAGATTTGCTTAATAATAGTGTGATTCACTTAACAATGAGTGAGTCACTTTACAACTGAGGCAAAAATGTTGTTAAATTGGACTTAACAACCATTGTACTTAACAACAGACATTCTGGGATCCAATCTGGTTGTAAATCAGTGACTACCTATAGTGAATTTGGGAACATTTGGGAACCTGGAAAGGTGGATGGAATGAACGAGATTTGATGTTGAGTCTTCTTGGAAGAGCAAAGGACTTGGAATCTTGTGGATCTGAAGAGTTTCTTTTGTGTCGAAATAATTGTTCTCCACTTTGGAAAGAGCATCTGATATAACAGGAACACTGTGAGGTGGAAATCATGATTTTCTGCCAGATTGCCAGAGTACAATCTTAGAAGATACTTGAGACCATCAGAATGGCCCACTGTCTAACAAGCCTTGCGCCAAAGGAGAAAGTAATTCAATAGTTCTCTTATGCTTATAGGGTTTCCAGCAGTTGGAGCTACTGGAGTCAATTGGCTGGCTTGTTAATGAAATGTCTTAATTGACAAGAGGGGTTCCTTCTGCTTGCCATGTTTTTCTGGCTATGTGCATGCAAATAAGGCTGGGTCTTATTTTGGGGGAAACATGGTATTTCATCATTTCATCATGTTGATGTTGTGCATATTGGAAGTGGTAACCCTTTGCAAACTGCACGCAACAAAATTTCATTTTAATATATACCAATTAATGTACCTTCAAAGTGAAAATAAAGTTATTATAAGTTCTAAGAAGTTCTGTTCCAACTTGTGGGAATCATATCACAACAGAGAAGACTGTCATATCTTTATCATATCTTATGGGGAATATTTCTTATAGGAGAAGGGACTTCTCTGGGGTGGCTTCCTCCCTTTAGGACATCCCCCGAGAGATAAGACTGGCCCCCACTTTGTTGCTTTTCCCCAAGGCCTTAATGGCCTGATTTTGTTTATGGGCCCAGGGACCCAAAGTTGTTGTGATCTGCCAGCAGCCTGCTGACATGGCAGCAGAGTTGGACAGTGGGGAGGAACATGGCCCAGTCTGGGAGACTGGGGAGGACTCAAACAAAGGTTCTGCATCCAATACAGAGATGCGGCCAGGGCCATCTGGGAGTTATGTGCTGAATCCGGAGCCTACAGAATTTGACAGCAGCAAGGCAGAGGAATGGGGGGAGCCTATTCCCATACGCACTTGTGGCAGAGCTGCCAGAAGGCAAGAACAATTAAGACCAAAGGGGCAACTCAGCAGAAAGGCTTGGAGGTGATTGGCCCTCCCATAAGACATAAAGGAGGAACAAAGGGACAAGAACCTTTGCAGGAAGCAACTTTGTTAGTACTGGACAGTTTGAAATCTGAAGCTCTGTGTTGAATTTGTGCTCCATTTGGCCTTGTATAACTAATTGGCAATTTAGTCATTGGCAGCATTTCAAGAAAGATAAAGGTGCGTGCTTATCAGACTTATCCCAAAGGACTTTGGCAGACTTCTGTGGGACTATTTACAAACTGTTTGAGACTCATTGCAGGCTGTGAATGACTATAATTCACAGCCGTTGAAATAAAACAAAAGGTTTTTGAGACTAATGTGTGTTTGTTAATGTCTCAGGAAGCCTTGGTCAGAACAAAAGTGGCTGATCTGATTGTATTTCTGATGCCATTGATGGTCGTGTTAGTGTGGAGTTTATGTTGTGGATTTTTAATGTCGTAAGCTGCCTGGAGTCACTGTGTATGAGTTTGGCTGCTGTATAAATTTGTTTACTTTGTCCTACTTACAAACAATATTGTTATCAACATCATCTTTTTAACAGACAATCATATAACCAATGATATTCTGATTGTAGCCATAATAATTATTCTAATACTGTTTAAGGACATTTTCCTAATAGCAAAATAGGAACAAAATAAGTGATACCAAAAACGGGGAGGAAGGGAATATGGAGCTATGTTACTTTACACAACATACTTTACCGCAGAGCGTGGTGTTCGTACAATGAACTTGATTAATTTTAAATTTCCTTAAGAGTTTTTGGTGGGGTTTCATGCTACCAATCTAACCCAAATATTGTGTGAACCTAGAGAATAAATTAATTCAGTGATCTGATTAAGAGGTCATTTGAATAAAATCTTTCTATTGAATTGAGGAGATGCATAGGTAAAGCAACGCTAACCATTTAAAAAACAATTAATCAAGGTTCTGCTTGTTTTAATTTATTTCCAATCTCTCTTTGCAGAAAATCCCATTTTAAGATGCTCCTATGGATTGCTTTTTTCGTTTTGTTTTTTAAATAGCCTGGCACAGTTTGCAGGATTGGCTGAGCTGTTCATGTATATTTGAAGTGGCAGGATGATGTTCCTTTTTTTTTTTTCCATTTCTTTTATAGCAGGTCATACATTTCCTTTACACGAGCTCTACAGCGAAGGTCTACATCGCTGATTAAAATAATGCAAACTCTGTACAAGCTAGGAAACTGGATCATTTAACCAACCATATCAAATAAGCCTCCTCCCACTCCAAACCAGCAAAATTGAGCAGGAATTACCGTAAGACCTCCTGTTTTGCATGTAAGGTCAGGGAAGGGCAGAATTAGCAAACATATGCACAAAGGATCAAATTCTACCCTGATCCTTCCCAAGTTAAACCACTCATGGAAGAGGACCCTTGCAACTTGAAACAAGGATTTGGTTCATGCCTACTAATCCAAAACCATGATTGGGCTTAGCATGTAGAAGAACAAGGATCTGGTTCACAAGTACTCAGACAAAACTGGAATTATCAGATACTAAGACAAAACTTAGTTAGGGATGCGGAGGCTCAGTGGCTAGGACGCTGAGCTTGTTGATCAGAAAGGTCGGCAGTTCGGTGGTTCGAATCCCTCGCGCCGCATAACAGAGTAATCTTCTGTTCCTTGTCCCAGCTTCTGCCAACCTAGCAGCTCAAAAGCATGTAAAAATGCAAGTAGAAAAATAGGGACCACTGTGTACCTTTGAAGACGTTTAGTCATGCCGGCCACGTGACCACGGAGACCCCTTCGGACAACGCTGGCTCTTCAGCTTTGTAACGGAGATGAGCACCAGCTGCCTCTAGAGCCGGAAACGACGAGCACAGATGTGCAAGGGGAACCTTTTCCTTTACCTTAAGACAAAACTAAGCATTTGAAATACAGGCAGCTGTTACATATAGGTTGGATAGACAAAATCAGAAACAAGGAGGGGATCAGCCGCCTGGGAAAGCCAAGGGAAATATTTCGACTATTTTGGACATAGGATGCAATGCCCCCCAAAAGAGGGCATCCTTCACTTCATCCTCCAGGGAAAGATGGAAGGCAAATGAGGTCCAGACAGCAGAAGAATATTGTGGCTTCAAAATCAAAGGGGCTAGTTTTGGACAAAACTCAGAAGCACTTTTTCGTGCGGCTGTTGATAAAAATAGGATCATCAACATGATCGCCAATGTCCAATGACGGATATGGAAGAAAGAGAAGAAGAAGAAGAAGAAGAAGAAGAAGAAGAAGAAGAAGAAGAAG
>BLBF01000071.1:4773880-4796880 GCA_015471245.1 Laticauda colubrina
GGACCTGGGAGAGGCAAATCTGGATGTTTGGTGGTATTACAGATATCGCCGCAGGATGGAAGCTGTTCCAAGTAAAGCTGCCTTCTGCAATTGACCGGTGGCAAATTTGTCAATGCCAATGATGGTGTTCAAGTGGTGCTCTAGTTGTTTTGAGACCCTGCCAAGGTGCCTATTACTATTGGTACTACTACCCTTGCTTGCCTTTTCCATAGTCGTTCAATTTCTATAATACACAAAAATGACAGTGTACACAGCAAACAAGATAACTATGCTGGGTGTGTACACTGTCATTTTTGTATATAATAGAAATCTATTATTGATGATAATGATGATGATGATGATGTCCTGATTCCTTTCCACCACTGAGTGTTTATTTGTTTAAAAATATACAACTCCTGGTCTATTCCTAAAAGACATAATGGCAAGGTGAGTTCCAGAATCCAAATATACTCGTAATCCTCAGCTTACCACCAAAATTGAGCCATACATTTTTGTTGCTAAATGTTTTGCCCCCGTTTGTGACATGAATCACTGCAGTTCTTAATTTAGAAACCCGGTCACTAAATGAATCGGGCCTCCCCATTGACTTTGCTTGCCAGAAGGTCGCAAAAGGGGATCGCATGACCCCAGGGACAATGCAACCGTCATAAATAGGAACCAGTTGCCAAGTGGTCTAAATTTTGATCACGTGACCGGAGCCACCGTTGTAAGCGTGAAAAATGGCCATAAGTCGCTTTTTCTGTGCCGTTGTAACTCAAAAACGGTCCCTCAACGAATGGTTGTTAAATTGAGGGCTGCTGTAGCCAAGGATAGGATGAGAATATAAAATGCACTAATGAATTTTATAAGGAGTTAATAATGATATTAATTATTAATATGATTAATAAATATGAGTTCAGTCCTGTGCAAATATGACAATTATGTTTGTGTGTGGAGGGGCAGTAATCTATTTTACTGTAAAAAAGAATATTTTGCTTTGCTTTGCATCTTTGAGTAATAATAGAATCTTTAAAGAAATGCAGATTTGCTTTGGAGATATTCTAGCAGGCCTCTATGGATTGACGAGAGAAAGAGAGGAGGTCTTTATGGGCACCAGCTTGAAGAAGTATGGAATAAAGCTAGAATAAAGCTTTCAATAGTTAGCATTCATGAATACTCTCTTTATTCTTCCAGATTTGGGTTAAAAGCTTTGGATAGAGAAGGAGCCATGTCTAGACTAGGATATGCTTGGAAAAGGTCATTTCTTTTTGTTGTTGTTGTTGTTTTTAAATCAGATGATTTTATTACATTTTGCAAAGCGTACACATTAAAAACAACAATATAAACTAACAAGAGAAAAGATAAAGAGTGGAAAAAACACATCAGGGATCAAAGTGCAAAAAGGTACAAAGAAAAAGAAAGAAAAACAAAACTAGGCACAATAACTTCTGACTTCTTCAAATCATGTACTAGGGAACATTTTCATTAGACTCTTTCTTCAACAGTCCAACGTCCATTTTTCCCTCCCCCCCCCCCAAAAAAGGGGAAATTAAAAGAAAAGTTGTTCTTCTTTTTTTTTTTTTTTTGGTGTCCTGGTTAAATTTCAACAGTCATCCCATCCACATGTCAAAATTGGATGTTTCTCCATCCCCTGTAAAAAAAAAAAAAAAAAAGAAATGCACAGAGGACTTCCAATTATAAATGAAATTTCTTTGGTGTTTTTTCTCTCCCGAGGAATTTGTCATCTTTATTAATTATTACTCTATTGTCAGAAGACGTTTCTAAGGAGAAATTTCCTGACAGTCAGAACAAGGAACCAGTGGAACTCCTTGCCACTAGAAGTTGTGGCTGCTCCAACATGCAATTTTTAAAGAAGGAATTGGACTGGAATTTGGAATGGAATAGGGCAGGGGTCTCCAACCTTAGCAACTAAGGTTGGAGTCCCCTGGTATAGGATTTCCTGCTTTAGCAGGGGGTCAGACTAGAAGACCTCCCAGGTTCCTTCCAACTCTATTGTGGGTAGTCCTGAACTTACAACAGTTTCTTTAGTGACAACGGTACTGAAAAAAATGGGCTTATGACTGTTTTTTCAGACTTAACAGCCATTGCATACCCCTGTGGTCATGTGATAAAAATTCAGATGCCCGACAACTGACTCGTATTTATGATGACTGCAATGCCTCTGGACCATGTGGTCTCCTTTTGCGACCGCCCGACAGCCCAAATCAATGGGGAAGCCAGATTCACTTAAGAACCATGTTGCTAGCTTAACAGCTGCAGTGCCTCACTTAACGACTGGGGGCAGGAAAAAAAAGTTGTGAAACTCACTTCACAACTGCCTGGTGCTCGGCTGTGGTCGTAAATCAAAGGCTACCTATTGTTCTGTTCTGATGTCTGGGGCATTAGATGGATGGATGGATGGATAGATAGATAGATAGATAGATAGATAGATAGATAGACAGACAGACAGACAGACAGACAGACAGACAGACAGACAGACAGACAGACAGACAGGCAGACGGATGGATAGAATTCTTTCTTGGCCAAGTGTGATTGGACACACAAGGAATTTGTCTTGGTGCAAATGCTCTCAGTGTACATGAAAAGATACATTTGTCAAGAGTCAAGAATCGTAAGATATAACACTTAGTAATAGTCATAGGGTACGATAAGCAATTGAATCATACTTGGTGTCAGGATTCTGACAGTTACACCAATTAGAATAGAAAAGAAAATAGAATTAGAATAGAAAATAGAATAAAGTAGTATGCAGAATAGAATAGAAAATAGAATAGAATAGAATAGAATGCAGAATAGAAAAGAATAGAATAGAAATAAAACTAGAATAGAATAGAAAATAGGAAGAAGAGAAAAGAAGAGAATTCTTTATTGGCCAAGTGTGACATAATTCCTTGGACACATAAGGAATATGTCTGGGTGCAAATGCTCTCAATGTACATAAAATAAAAGATACATTTGTCAAGAGTCAAGAAACATCCGGTGCAACACTTAATGATAGTCACAGGGTACAACAAGCAACCAAGTCATACTAGGAAACAGTCAGTATAAACCATAAGGATACAAGCAACAAAGTTACAGTCATACAGTCCCAAGTGGGAGGGGAGGGGAGATAAGTGATGAGAAGGTTAAAAGTAATAGGAGTGCAGACTATGTAAAAGGTTGTGTAGCTAACTCAGGCCTGGGATTAGAGTCAAAACAGTCCCTTCCACATGGTTAAAGTTTTATCTTTGCGCCTGGTGGTATCCCTTATCTCATGCAGTAGCTGTTCATTTATTTTGGCTTATTGCACCTCGTCCTAATCCCAGAACAAGCCTTCTGTCGCTGTCTTTATAAAGCCCATTTCCCAGGAACTTGGACACAGAGATTTCTCTCTCTCTCTCTCTCTTTTCAATGTAGTGCTGTGGTTTTTGTTGTTGTTCCTTCATATTCTTGCCTGGGTTGGAAGCTGCTCGCAGTTGTTTCAGGATGTTTATACAAATATTTTAACTAAGTAGTAGCTAGAACAAAAACTAGATGCTTTGAAGTGGATACATCAGACATACAGGCCCCCTTAGAGCCCAAAATGGCCCTCCTGTGTTGTCCAAAAGTGCTATTACTGTTATTTATTATAGTTTGACCATTTTCATCAATCTCTCGAGTCCTTTCCAAGGACGTGGGATGGGCAGATTTGGCTGTTCGATGGTGTTTAAAGTCAGGGTAGAAGGTTGTCAGCTTTCTGCATCCAGCTGCCGTTTGCAATTGACTAATGGTGGTTTTGTCAATGCCGATAGTGTTTGAGGGGTGCTCCAGATGTTTTGGGACTACCCCCCAAAGCGTTTTATGAATTACTGTTGGGACTACTTTTGCTTTCTCTGGTTTTTCTTTGTTATTATCGTATTTATTTGCCACCCATTTCCCAGTTCAAGGCGTGACTCTGAGCTGCACAACAGCATTATCTGTGTTCCCCCATCTCTCCACTCCATTGCCAGGACAAATTCTCTTCCCATTTTTTCAACCCTCTGACTGTCCCGGGACAAACCTTTGTGTGCCAAACATTTTTCTACCCAGGGAAGCCAAACAAGCCTCTTCAGCTGGTGAGGTCAGTGACAGGGTGCAAGCCAAGAGATGTGTGAGGGTTTTTTTTTGGGGGGGGGGCAGGAGGAGCAGGGAAGATCAAACTTCTCTCTCTCTCTCCCCCTCCCTCTCTCCTTCTATTTTCCTGCTTTCTACCATATACTCTCCCCCTTAATGCCGTGAGGCCATGCCATGTGTTTCCTACCAGCAGACCATAACCCCCCTCCCCCCTTCTCTCACCCACCCCCCATTTAATCTCCATCATGATTAGCCAAGCTTTGTGTTGTGCTTCTTGGCTACATGACAGGATGACCACATTTGCAGAATTAGTTTGCTTCTTTTTAAAGACAGCTTGTTTTGGCCCTCTATGGCGATGTTAGCAAGACCTTAGCAAGGCATGGGACTTCAACTCCCAGAATTCCCCATTTTGTATAGGATTCCCCCCTCCCCAAGGCCCACTAGTTGAGCGGAGATGCAGCAATGTGATTCCAAGTAAAGAGATCGCAGTTATAAATCCAGAGATCTGTTTCTTTTTTCATTTTTTAAAATTTTCTAGACTTGAATTTTCCAATCATGGTAACTTTTCACATGTTCAATTCCCAGAATTCCCCATTTAGCATAGAACCCAAGGCTCACCTGATGTAGAATCAAGATCAAGGGAGGTACTAATACCACTACCACACCTAGAGTACTGCATCCAGTTTTGTTCACCATATTACAAAAAAAGATGTTGAGACTCTAGAAAAAATACAGAGAAGAGCAACCAGGATGATTAGGGGACTGGAGGCTAAAACATACGATGAACGGTTTTGCAGGAACTGGGCTTGGCTAGTCTAGGGAAGAGAAGGACCAGGGAGACAGGATAGCAGTCTTCCAATATTTGAGGGGCTGCCCCAGAGAGGAGGAAGGGGGTCAAGCTATTTTCCAAAGCACCTGAAGGCCAGACAAGGAATAATGGATGGAAACTGAACAAGGAGAGATTCAACCTGGAAATAAGGAGAAACTTTCTGGCAGGGAGAACAATCAACAGAACAGAAGTTGCCCTCGAAAGTTGTGGGAGCTTCATCACTTGAGCCCTTCAAGAAGATATTGGACTGCCATTTGTCAGATTCTCCCGCTTGGGTGGGGGGTTGGACTAGATGACCTACAAGGTCCCTTCCAACTCTGATTATTTGTTATCGGTCAGATGCAAAAATGTTGCATCAAGACATCTTGTTGCAAATCCCAGACTATCTCTTTTTTAGTTTTTTAAAATGTTCTATACATGAGTTTCCCAATCTTGGTAATTTTAAGATGTATGGATTTCAACTCCCAGAATCCCCATTTTGCTTCAGACACCAAAGACCCCACCAGTTGAGTATAGATGCAAAAATCCTGTTTCAAGTAAGAGATCCTGTTGCAAATCCGGATATTTATTTCTTTTTATAGTTTTTTTTTTTTTAAGGATGTAAATCTGAGTTTGACAACTTTAAGGAGGGTGGATTTCAACATGGCTGGCTGGGGAATCCTGGGAGTTGAAGTCCACCCTGCTTAAAGTTGTCAAAATTCAGAAACGCTGCTCTAGAGAGCAGGCAGTTTCCTGAACTTAAAGAAAGCTAAATTTTGACAATTGAAGGGAGGTGTCAGAAAAGAAGGGAGGGGAAGTTAGCAAGCTCACCTTACTTATAATAATTAGGTGGTGTGATGACTCCAACAGGAAATTACACTGGTTTCACCTTCTTTGATTCGACTTGGGTTCAAAACCACTAGATAGTTCTTTCTCAGTCTTTTTTTCTTTTTAATCCTTTGCTATAAAGGTTCATGCACCAGAAAGGTTGAAGAAACTGGAAAACGAGAGAGAAAGAGAGAGAGAGAGAGAGAGAGAGAGAGAGAGAGACAGAGGTGACTTTAAAAATTGAATGTGCGTGTTTAAATGGCCACAGGAAATAGGTACATCCTTTAGCTGCTGTAACTTTTTATTGTATTGTTTAAAATGCTGGGATGCTTGCCACTGTAATCTTATCTCTTATCATAACAGCTGACATTCCTTCAGTCATTTTTAAATGGAAGGCTACCTCTATTCTTTAGATGTTCTGTAACAGAGATTTTAACTGTTGTCTGAAACTGTTCGATGGTAGACCAACAATGCCTGCCCTATTTCGGCTAAACCAAGATCTGAGAGTCTCCTAAAAGAAGCCAGTTTACCTGGAGAGAAATAGACAAAGAAAAGTTACCTTTTCTCTTAACATGGTTGAATTTGCAGCCTTGGGTGGAAAAATATTCCACATAGCCCTTCCCTCTGGGCCTGTTGACTTATCTCGAAGTCCCACCTCCTGCATTTGTTTTCTGGGGGAAATGAAACCTAGCCGAGGTGGGAAAAGCTTAGGAAAAAAAAAACTAAGATTGGAAGGAAAGAAAGAAAAATAGGTTATAAAAATAAATAAGGAAACAGGGTTTGTAATTTGGAGAATGATAAAGACCATGAGAAGTGAGTTAGGGTGGCATTTCCTGTGGGGTTGGTTTCGTTTTTGCTACTGCTTTGCAAAGTGTTTTTCAACTGTTTGCAACTATTTTTTTTATTATTATTTTTTTGCTTGTGCGTTGTCTGGGCCAGACAGATAGGGCACCTGTGTTAACAAGTGTTTAAAGTGTCCCCCAGTTTTTAGCATGCTTTGAGATCCTTGGTGTGTAAGGTGGGGTTCATTTGTGGTGGTCTCCTTTCCTGACACTGAGAACAAATAATCAGGGGAACCGCTTGCCACCAGAAATGTGGGTTGCTCCATCACTGGAGGTTTTTGAGAAGAGATTGCACAGCCATTTGTTTGAGGTGCTCTTCTTCTTACCTGTTTCCTGAGCCTCGGGAAGTCTTTTTGGGGCATCATGAGAAGACCAGAGGAACTCCTGGGTCTGTAATTCCCATTAAAAGTATGGGCCGCCGTAAGGGACAGCAAGAAGGAAGGTTTGACAAGGAACTGGCCAAGCAGCTCAAAACACAGAGGGTTTCAATCAGATGGAAAATTGTTAGCAGAAGCCCCGGGCAGTTTGGGTTTTGACCACCTTAAGGGACAGCAAGGAGAGGGAGCATCAATTTGGAGGGGGGCAGGATGGGGATGCTTTGCATTGCATGGGACCCTGAGATCACTGCTGCAAATCCAGAGATGTGTATCCATTTTGGTTTTTTTCTCATGATGCAGACCTGAGTTTTTTGACTTTGGCAACTTTAAGTTGCTTGGACTTCAACTCCCAGGATTCCCTAGCCAGCCATGCTGGCTGGGGAATTCTGGGAGTTGAAGTCCAGGCATGTCAAAACTGGCCATCTTGAGAAACAGCGATCCAGATAGTTCAATTAAGGTGTTTGAAAGGTTGTGTTAAGATGTCATTTAACGTTGAGAATTTTTTTTTAGACCCTACCATACATCAGTAATCCATCCACTGGTAGATCCTCATACACCTATTGCCTTTTCTTGAGTTACACATCTCTTCACTGCCCAAAGATGCAGAAAGCTGATTAACTCTTTAACTTTCCTTTTATCAGAAGGTTACCGCCTTCTGGCATTGTGAAACTTGGTTATGTCCTGATAGCTCTTGTTCTGCAGTTATGTGTGTCTGTGTGTATATCTTTACATCACTTCCTGCTCCAGGAAGTTGGTGTGATCTGAAAATACCATGGGCTGATTCTTTTTGTTTAATAACCTGGATGAGCCACATGTTGGCTTGTTCAGCCAGGAGGGAAAATCCTAAGGAATGCAGGTGTTGCCATAATCTCAAACTTGCCTGTTGTTTGGAATAATCTGAGGGCGAAGATTGGTGGAATATATTGAATTTTTCTTCTTCCATTTCTAGATCAAACCTTGGAAGTCTTCTAGTCTAACCCCTGTTTAGGCAAAAAAAAACCTAGACCATTTCAGACAAATGGTGGTCCAATCTCCTTAAAAACCTTCAGGGTTGGAGCATTCACAACTCCTGGAAGAATTTGCCTCCAGAAGTTGTGAATGCTCCATCACTGGAAGTTTTTAAGAAGAGCTTGGAAAACCATTCGTCTGAAATGATACAGGGTTTCCTGCCTAAGCAGGGGGGTTTGACTAGAAGACCTCCAAGGTCCCTTGCAACTCTTTAAAATGCCAGAATGAAGCCACCTTTTTGGCTTTGTCATTGTCCAAAAATAATTCATTATTGGTACATATGTTTCTGGTAGTAGCCGACATGGGCCAGTCTGTGCATTCACATGTATTATTATCCCTGAAGAATCTCCACTTGAGCATAATGTTTTAAATTTAGGCACTCTCCACCTATTGAGGGCCTTTCAAGTACAAGTAGTCCTCAACTAACAACAGTTTGTTTAGTGACCAAAGTTACAATGGCACTGAAAAAAGTGACTTATGACCATTTTTCACAGTTATGACCTTTGCAGCATCCTCAGGATCATGTGATCAAAATTCAAACACTTAGTAACTGGTTCGTATTTATGACGGTGGCAGTGTCCCCGGGGATTAGGGTTTGGCTTGGTGGGCACGGCTTGGTGGGTATGGCAGGGGAAGGTTACTGCAAAATCTCCTTTCCCTCCCCACCCCACTAACCTGCTTTCCAGCTCTGTTCTCCTCTGCAGGGCAACCAAAGAAGACCCAGCCAATCAGCTGGGACTCCAGAGGCAGAGAATAGATGGGGGCGGGGCCAGTCAGGGGTGGCATTTGCCGGTTCTCCAAACTATTCAAAATTTCCGCTACCGGTTCTTGAGAACCGGTGTGAACCGGCTGAATACCACCGCCGGGTCAGATCCTTGGATGATGTTGGGTATTTAATGATAGAGTAGTTGCAGCAGAGGTTGTAAACTTAGGCCACTTTTAAGATATATGGACTTCAAGTCCCAGAATTTCCCAGCTAGCGCCCTGGCTGGGGAATCCTGGGATTTGAAGTCCACACTTCTGCCAAAGTTGAGAAACACTATATTAAAGGTTTGGGAACTTGCTTGAGTCACTTCTCAATGGAAACTAGTGTGTGCTAATCTTACACCCTCATAGCTTCCCTGATGTCTCCAATCTGTTGTGTTCAGTGACATTTTACAAGTTGTTATAGTTTATTTAAAAAAAAAAAGCCACCACCACCACTGCTCTCTGTTTTTTTCTCTGATACAGTAGCAGCTGTTGTTGCCTTGTTTTTATTTGCAAATTTCCATTTATTTGTTTCCTGTTTGCTCCCAGCTCCCTAAGATTGGTGTTAGTCTGTGATAGGGTTGTGTCTTTTGCATGCTGTCTTTTGCAAGAGAAATATTTCCTGGTTAAAAGAGAGGATGTTGGCTTACCGCAACTGTGTTCGTATTTTTGGGTGCTTCAATGCACTATTTTTGGTCACATTTTTGCCTCACTTGGGTACGTTTTTTAAAGGAACTTTATTTTCCCATTCAAACAGCATTACTGTATATAACGTTGGACTAATTCCTATTGTAGCAAGGAAACAAAGAGATGGATTTAAAAAAAAGCTGCCTCACTAACATACATTTGTATTCTCCAGACTAACCCTCTCTGGATATATTAGCACAGTTCCCATCCTCCTCTGCTGGCTGGGAATTATTATAGGGGTTTTATTTGTTTGTATCCCACCTTTATTTTATATTTTTTTTCCAAATAACTCAGAGTGGCAAACATACCTAACACTCCTTACTCCTCCTATTTTCCATGCAACAACAACCCTGTAAAGTGGGTTATGCTCAAAGAGATTGACTAGTCTGAAGTCACCCAGCTGGCTTTTATGCCTAAAGTGAGACTAGAACTCCCAGTCTCCCCATGATTGGCCCAAAGTCACCCAGCTGGCTTTCATGGCTCAAGCAGGACTAGAATTCCCAGTCTCCTGGTGATTGTCCAAAATCACCTAGCTTGCTTTCATGCCTAAGGTGAGACGACAATTCCCAGGTTCCTGGTGATTGGCCCAGAGTCACCCAAACAGTTTTCACAACTAAGGTGCAACTAGAATTCCCAGTTTCCTGGTGATTGGTGAAAGTCACCCAGCTGGCTAAAATGGGTAAAGTGGACTAGAATTTCCAGTCTCCTGTTTTCTAGCGTGGATCCTTAACCACTAGATCAAAGATTGTTTCCAGCTCCTCTGAAAACCTAACAAGTTGTTCCCAAAGTTATATTTTTGGGCTGTAATTTGGTAGTTGGTGTCATTTCCCTTCCACTAAGCAAATCTTATGTCTGTTTATTGGCAGAAATCCAGCAGTAGCTCAGTTTTTTCTACTCAGTACATTGGAATGCACATAAGAGCTATATCTTGAATTTATGGGTGTGTGTCTATGGCGGGATGATTGTTAATAACAATAACAGCTCTGAGTCTCTTTCAAGGAAAATATATCCTTAGGTGGAAGCTCTCTGTTTAAAATGTGAAATTCAGTTGCAAACTCAGCTTACTCTTGCAAAGATATGCCTGCCTATTATCAAGCTACTAGTCTTCAATAATGTTTACTGTCCTGAGTTTGCATTTGTGGGCTGATTCTTTTTGTTTAAAGATTGACAAAAGAAGACCCAGCTTTTGATTTATTCCATTTTATGTTGCCTTCTGGAATTAATTTTTATGTCTACAGGTGGCTAAATGACGAATCGCTTATGACGGGCCGGGTGTAAACATGTCCCGAAAGGAACTTCAGAATCTGGTTTCATTTAATTTGTACAAATTTTATTGAGCCTCAAAGCTTCTAGGTGCCAAAACGGCCTGCTAAAAAAAAAAAAAAAAAAGCCCATGGTTTTCCATTAGGCGGCTTGCAAGTAGCCAGCCAGTCCTTAAAACACCAATTTTTCACTGTTCTTTTATATGGAGGAACGCTGAGTCCTGAAAAAGGAATACAGATAGTCCTTGACTTACAACCATGCACTTAGCAACTGCTCAAAACAACAATGCCACTGGGAAAAAAAGGGACTTACCACCATCGCAGCCTCCCCATGGTCATTTGCAGTAGTGGACTACTGCCGATTCCGACCAGTTCTAGCGAACCGGTATGAATGACAGTCAGTTGGGCCAACCCATCAGCTGCCCCCTATCCTGCCTTATATTTGCTTCTTTTGCAGCTCAGCTGATTTGCATGGCAAAATGGATTATCGTGCCTCAGTTTTTCTATTTACTGGGGATGTGCCAAAAGCGCGCGCGTGCCGGCATCTACAATGCAATGCACATCGCCCCTCCTGCACATGCACATGCAACCCTCCCGTCCCCTTACCTACACTGCACATGTGCATGCTTCCAAGCTGATTTTTGGGCCGTTTGAAGCCTTTTTTGCCTTCCTGGAGACTCAAGGGAAGCCTCTGCAGCCTTTGGAGGCCAAAAAATGGGCTGGTTTCAGCACTTCCGGTATTAGGCTTTTCTTGAGGCCCCCAGGAGGGCAAAAACTGCCTCAAACAGGTCAAAAATCAGCTGCGAGGCGCGCACATGCGCAGTGCAGATAACTTTGGCTGAGACTCATGTGCCCACATAAATAGCTCTGCATGCCACCTATGGCACACATGCCATAGATTTGCCATCATGGGGCTAGAAGATGAGCTAGAGAGGTTCAAATTGGTATTCATTAAATGCTGTACATGCACACAAAGTGCACGTGTGCAGAACCTGTTGTTAAACCAGTTGCTGCCCACTGCTCATTTGATCAAAATTTGACCTCTCGGCAGCCAGCATCTATTTACAAAAGTTGCAGCATGCCGGGGACATCAGATCGCCATTTTGCAAACATCCTAGCCTGCTTCTTCTTCTTCTTCTTTTTTTTTAAATAAAAGGGTTTTTTTAAAAAAAATTTTTTTATAAACCAGCCTGCTTCTGACAAGGGAAGTCATTGGGGGCAAGGCAGATTCCTTACCAACCACACAAGTCACTTAACAACTGCAGTGATTCATTTAACGATGGTGGCCAAAAAACAAGGTTGTAAAATTGCAATCATCACCTTGTTTAGCAGCACAATTTCTGTTCCCAACTGTGGGTGTTAAAGGCAAGGACGAGCTCTGTTTCCTGTTCTTGAAGGAGGATGTCCTGTTTAGTGGCAAAAGAATCCCCATGGCATGCAAAGGGGACCAGCTGAACAAACCCTGTTGTTCAGCCTCCTCTCCTGTTGAGGGTGATGGAACATCGGTATGTGGGGAGCCCTAGTGGCGCAGTGGTTGGAAGGCAGTATTGCAGGCAAACTCTGCCCACTGTTTGGAGTTCGATCTGACTGGTTCAAGCCTTCCATCCTTCCGAGTAAAATGAGGACCCAGGTTGTTAGCGGCAAGAGGCTGTAAACCACTTAGAGAGGGCTGTAAAGCACTGTGAAGCAGTACATAAGTTAAGTACTATTTCCCTCCTCTTTCTCCTTCTCCTCCTCCTCCTCCCTCTCACCCTCTCCCTCTTTTGCCTGCTTCTAATCTTACAAATGGCTCTTGTGGTGTAATGGTGAGAATGCAGCACTGAAGGCAAACTCTGCCCACCGTTTAGAGTTCGATCTTGACCAGCTGAAGGTTGATCCATCTTTCCCAGGTCAGTAAGATCGTTAGGGGCAAGAGGCTGACTTTGCAAAACAACTTAGAGAGGACTGTAAAGCACCGTGAAGCAGTACATAAGTCTAAGTTCTATTTTCCTCCTCCTCCTCCTCCTCCTCCTCCTCCTCCTCCTCCTCCTCCTCCTCCTCCTCCTCCTCCTCCTCCTTCTCTCCCTCTTTTGCCTCCTTTTAATCTTACAAATGGCTCTTGTGGTGCAGTGGTGAGAATGCAGGACTGCAGGCAAACTCTGCCCACTGTCTGGAGTTTGATCCCACCAGGCTCAAGGTTGACTCAGCCTTCCATCCTTTCCAGGTAGGTAAAATGAAGACCCAGATTATTGGGGGCCAGAGACTGACTCTGTAAACCACTTAGGGCTGTAAATCAGCAGCCCCTCAAGAACCGGTTCTGTGGAGAGAGATTTTTCCGTGGACCAGAGGCTTCGTGCGCTGCCTACATCCCACAAATGGGGCTTCGCTTGTTTATGTGGCCAAGTTTCTGGCATGCCGTGACCCGGTGCCAGTCCACAGACTTGGGGGTAGGGGACCCCGCTGTAAAATCACCATGGAGCATTATATAAATCTTAAGTGCTATTGGTACAGATAGTTGTCGAGGTACAAGAGTTCATTTAGAGACCTTCGAAGTTACAACGGCGCTGGAAAACAGTGATTTATGACTGTTTTTCAAACTTGCAGCGGCTGCAGTATCTCTTGTCATCGTGTGACCAAAATCTAGATGCTTGGCAGCTGGTTCGTTCTTATGACCGTTGCTGTGTCCCAAGGTCATGGGATGGTTGCAACCTTCTCACAAGCAAACTCCATGGGGAAGCCAGACTCACTTTAACAACCTTATCAGCTACAGGGATTCACTTAACAACGGTGGTCGTAAAATGGGACAAAACCCACTCCACGAGGGTCTTGACTTAACAGCAGAAATGTGGGGCTTGATTGTCGTAAGTCGAGGATTGCCTGTTTAAGTGCTGTTGGACCAGTGGTGGGATTCAGATTTTTTTTTTTAACTACCGGTTTTGTGGGCGTGGCTCGGTGGGCGTGGCAGGGGAAGGATACTGCAAAATCCCCATTCCCTCCCCACCCCACTAACCTGCTTTCCAGCTCCATTCTCCTCTGCAGGGCAACCAAAGGAGACCCAGCCAATCAGCTGGGACTCGGGAGGCGGAGAATGGATGGGGGCGGGGCCAGTCAGAGGCGGAATTTGCCGGTTCTCCAAACTCCTCAAAATTTCCGCTACTGGTTCTCCAGAACTGGTCAGAACCGGCTGAATCCCACCTCTGTGTTGGACAGAATCCCACCCTAGACACTTCCAGGATGTTGCAACGGGGTGCTGACATTTCCCTCCCCCCCCCCCCACCATTGACCCATTTTCCCCTTCCCAAAGGGAGCTCCTCCTTGCCTTCGTGCCAACCAGTCAGCCTCTTGGAAAGATGCCCTCCATGAGTCAGGCTGCCTATGGGGTGTGGGCTTTCCCAACTGCCAGCTGCTTCTCTGAGGTCTCTTTGTCGGTAACAGAGGCAGTATTCATGCCACACTCACCTCCACCTAAGGCAGGAATTTCTGAGTAATGGCGGCTGGGGGGGCGGGGGGGGGGGCGGGGAAGCTTGAATACCTTCCTGTGTTTGAAATCTCCCCTGCCACTCATTCTATACTTCTTTTTATTTTTTCCCTGCCAATATCCCTGGAGATGGGCTGGAGGCATCTGCCTTCTTCCCACACCCCAAACTAAACCTTGGTTGGATGTTTTCAATCCATTCAGGGAATTGGAAGTCCAAACCTCTTTTCAAGTCGTGGAGGTTGGGAAAGACTGTTCTATCTGATGGAAGGTTGGACCTCTGTCTAGAATTCAGAGAAAACAAAACTAAATTAACAGAGTTGGCAGGGGCCTTGTAGGTCATCCAGTCCACCCCCCCCCCCCCCCGCCCAAGCAGGAGACCCTACCCCATTTCTGACAGATGGCAGTCCAGTATTTTCTTGAAAGCCTCTAGGGACGAAGCTCCCACAACTTCTGAAGGGAAATTCTGTTGATTGTTCTCAGTGTCAGAAAGTTTCTCCTTATTTCCAGGTTAAATCTCTCCTTGTTCAGTTTCCACCCATTATTCCTCTTCTGGCCTACAGGCGCTTCAGAAAATAGCTTGACCCCTTCCTCCCTGTGGCAGCCCCTTAAATATTGGAAGGCTGCTCTCCTGTCTCCCCTGGTCCTTCTCTTCCCTAGACCAGCCAGGCCCAGTTCCTGCAACCATTCATTGTATGTTTCAGCCCCCAGTCCCCTCATCATCCTGGTTGCTCTTCTCTGCACTCTTTCTAGAGTCTCAACATCTTTTCTGTAATGTGGTGAACAAAACTGGATGCAGTACTCTGGGTGTGGCCTTACCAAGGCTTCATAGAGTGGTATTAGTACCTCCCTTGATCTCATTGTATCCCTCTGTTAATGCAATTTAGGATTGCATTGGCTTTTTTGGCGGCTGCTGCACGTGGCTGGCTCCTATTTAGCTGGTTGTCCACTAAGACTCCAAAATCCCTCTCCCAGTTACTGCTATTAAGAAATCTGGTTTCATCCAGCCTTTGGTTTTTCTTGCCTACGTATAGGGCTTTACTTTTCTCTACATTGAATTTCATTTTGTTAACAAAATAGGGATAACGATGATTTTCAAATATCCCAGACATGGAACATTTTATTACAGGAAAAAGGGAAAAGAATTGATTTACAATTCTGAGGTCATGCATTGGTGATAGAAGTTATCCATTTATCCATATCTGCCTGTCACAGGTCTTTTGGAAGGATCCAATAGTGGGACAAAAATGCCAAATCCAACCTAAACATCTGGCTGAGTGCAATGAACCATCGTGATAATAATGCATCAAAACATTATGGCATCCTTAGGAAGGACTTGATGCAAATGAAGGCTAATGCCAGCTAAAGAACAGGCCCTTGTGATGTCATACTGTTGTGCATATTATAATTATAATCCTATTTCTGTGCCACTAGGTGTATGCTGAACCAGGCTATTTGGACACCCTGACTCAGGTTCTGGGGACTCTCCCACCTCCCCAAGGGGGCAGAATGGAGTTAGAGGAGGGTTACAATGGAGTAAGTAATCGGCTGGGGTGTGCTTGCAATTTGGATGGAAGGGAGTGGGTGGGTGGATAAATGGACGGATGGATAGATAGATAGATGTCAGGCAGAAAGACAGACAGAAAGATGACAGATGACTGACAGATACACACAGATAGATAGATGGATGACAGACATGTGGATGGATGGATGACAGGTAGATGACAGACAGGAAGGTAGGCAGGCAGAGAGACAGACAGACACAGATAGATGGATGACAGGAAGGCAGGTGATAGATAGATAGATAGATAGATAGATAGATAGATAGATAGAGTAGGTAAGTAGATAGATGATTGATAGATAGATGACAGATAGAAAGAGAGATGGATAGATAGATGATAGGTAGATGATAGAGAGAGATGATGGATAGATAGATAGATAGATAGATAGATAGATAGATAGATAGATAGATGATAGGTAGGTAGGTAGATACTGGTAGATGGATGGATGACAGACAGATAGATGACAGGTAGATGACAAACAGGTAGGAAGGTAGGTCGGCAGGCAGGCAGATAGATAAATGACAGATGACAGACAAACAGATAGATTGCAAGTAGGTAGATAGACGGACAGACAGATAGTGGGGCAGGGGCTGGGGGTGAAACACCCCCCCCCCCCAATGACCTTGGGGATTTCTGGTGTTTTTTTTTTCCTCCAGAGTTCAGCCCTGGGAGCTCAAGGGGGCGTGGCTATGTCCATCATTGGTGCAGAAGATGAGGATTTTGAAAATGACATTGAACCTGTAAGTGGGGAAATTAGCAGAACAAATGCAAGAAGGGCCTTAAGAAGATTAAGTGGGTCTCCTACTTAAGGTAGAGAGATTAGGCTGGGGAAAAGCGTGGAAGAAATAACATTATCATGCCTACAGATAGTCCTCAACTTATGACAGGTGATAAGCAGGCTTTGTTACAATCAAATTGAGGACTAGCTGTAGTTTATTGAATCATGCCGGATATGGAAACGGAGGGGGAATCAAGCTCAGAATTATTTGTGACTCCGAGAATGGTAGAATGCAGAGGTGGGAAGGGAACTTGAAGGTGATCTAGTCCAGTGATGGCGAACCTTTTTATTGAGGTATGCCAATAGCGTGCACGCATGTGTGTGCCAGCACAATGCAATGCGCTCTGTCCCCCCTTGCATGCCCTCCTTACCTGCACTGAGCATGCACACATCTCCCAACTGATTTTTGGCCTGTTTGAGGCCGTTTTTGCCCTCCTGGGGGCTCAAGGAAAGCCTCTGCAGCCTTTGGAGGCTGAAAAATGGGCCCGTTTTGGCACTTCTGGTATTTCTGGAAGGCCCTTTTTCAGCCTCCAAAGGCTGCAGTGGCTTCCCTCGAGCTCTGGGAGGGAGAAAAAGGCCTCAAACAGGTCAAAAATCAGCTGGGAGGTGTGCCTGCGCAGTACAGGTAACTTTGGCTGGGGCTCACGTACCCTACAAATGGCTCTGTGTGCCATTTGTGGCACGCGTGCCATAGGTTCGCCATCACAGATCTAGTCCAGTGACAGGTGCAGGAATCTAGTACTTCTGTGTTTCCAGCCGAGATAGTTACCCAGATGGGACCTGGGAAGGAAAATTTAGGAGTGAAAAAGGAAGGACTTCTTCAGGAAATGTAAATTTAAATTATGAAGCTCACTGCGATCAAACTGGGATGACCCACAATTTTAGACACTTCGGTAGATCTTTAAAATGGTTGCACGGATCTTGGTGATTTCATGAAATAGGTATGCCGTTTTTTTTCTATAGAAATAATTTCCTATTGTCTTTTCTCAGTTTTTGTTGTTGTTGTTGTTTAACTTCTAAATTAGGCTTTTTATCCTGAGATTTCCTGGTTGATCTCCCTTCCGGATACTAACCAAATCCATCGTTTTTAGTTTTTGAGGTCAGGCAAAGTCAGCTAGATGTTACTACCTGGTTGGGCAGAATCATAAATAGGCCATCTTCTCAGGGATCATAACAGAAGATTAAAATAAAAATAATGCTCCTGTGTAGTGTTTCTCAACCATGGCAACTTGAAGATGTCTCAACCCAAGACATGGTGGCTGGAGAATTCTGGGAAATGAAGTCCACATCCCCTTGAGTCACCAAGGTTGAGGAACACTGTGTTAGACCAAATTGGTTCTTCCAGCCAAGATTGATAAAACACCGCTCCAGTGTATACTTGAGCATTTCCTGAATGCATTGAGTTGAACATGCAGCATAAAGGGTCAGGTTTGATCAGCTGCTGGCCTGAATCCATCCTGGAGATTCTTTTGAAGTTCTTGTTAATGCTGGATGGGATGAAAACTACAGAAGGATCTGAACAGGAGATGGAAGAAACAGACAGCTGGCCTTATAGTACCCATTCCCAAGGGTGCTGAAGATGGCTAAGAAAGCTATTTCTGGTACCAACAGAAAAGAATATTTGTAGCTCAGGATTGAATTGTGAGGCCCTTAGTGCTTTCTGAGCTTGGTGGTTTTCTTGCAGACATTTCATTATCCAAATAGGTAACTTAATCAATGCTAGAAGAATAGAATAGAATAGAATAGAATAGAATAGAATAGAATAGAATAGAATAGAATAGAATAGAATAGAATAGAATAGAATAGAATAGAATAGAATAACAGTTGGAATGGACCTTGGAGGTCTTCCAGTCCAACCCCCTGCCTAGGCAGGAAACCCTACACCACTTCAGAAAAATGGTTATCCAATATCTTTTTAAAAACTTCCACTGTTGGAGCATTCACAACTTCTGGAGGCAAGTTGTTCCACTGGTTAATTGTTCTAACTGTCAGGAAAGAGAGTGGGGTTTGCTCTTATTTTTATACACTTACAGTATATACTTACAGTATATACTTACAGTATATACCCAGGGCAAGATACTAGTATATAAAAATAACAGCAAATGCCACTCCTTCCTAGCACTGATGATGCTATCTAGTTGGGTAATGAAACATCTGCAGGAAAACTACCAAGCTCAGAGAGCACTATGGACCTTATCTAGCTATTTCTCATTTTTCTATTTTGGATTCTCTCCACAGTTCCAGCATCCGGACACTCAAACCAGCCTGTTCCAAAACCTGGAGATCTTGATGAAGCATCCTGCCTACCTGATGGTTTTCATACAACATGTGGTGTTGCAGTTTGATTCAAGCCCTGTGGTGAGCTGACACATCCTTGTGTTTTGTTTTGTTTTTTACTGCAACTGCCTTAACTCTGTTCCTCTTCTGTATGACTTCCCCCCATAACCTAGAACCTAACCACCATGAAATACCACACCCTCTCTCTACTGAAGCTGCTAGAGACAGATCTCCAAAATTTAAACGTACATTGTAGTGCCACAGGCACTGAAGGCGCACTTGTCCATGCTGGTACTCTTCACACTGATGTGCTAGGCCGGGCCATGGATTGAGTTCTAAGGCAAGATTTCAGTGCTGGCTATGGAATTCTGGGAATTGAAATCCACCCATTTTAAAGTAAAAAATAAACTGTTGAGGTAAAAAAAGATGTTGAGAGTCTAGAAAAAATACAGAGAAGAACAACCAGGATGATGAGGGGACTGGAGATTAAAACATATCATGAACAGTTGAAGGAACTGGGCTTGGCTAGTCTAGTAAAGAGAAGGACCAGGGGAGACAGGAGAGCATCTTCCAATATTTGAGGGGCTGCCACAGAGAGGAGGAAGGGGGTCAAGCTATTTTCCAAAGCACCTGAAGGCCAGACAAGGAATAATGGGTGGAAACTGAACAAGGAGAGATTCAACCTGGAAATAAGGAGAAACTTTCTGACAGTGAGAACAATCAACTGAAGGAACAGAAGTTGCCTTCAGAAGTTATGGGAGCTTCAGCACCTGAGCCTTTCAAGAAGAGATTGGACTGCCCTCTGCCAGAAATGATGTGGGGTCTCTTGCTTGGGCAAGGGGGTTGGACTAAATAACCGACAAGGCCCCTTCCAACTCTAATTATCTGTTATCTGTTAAAAGTTACTAAAGTTGAGAAACACAGCTGTAGAAGAATCACTGGTGCATTTCTTGCTGGACTGGATGAGTCTAGTGTGACAGGAAGGAAAATTGCATGGTTGTTGCCACCCTCCTTAAGTAACATTAAGGTGTGACATAATATAGTGGCAGTCAAACTGGCAATGGACAACAGAGATTGTTGTCAAGGGCGACAAACATGACATGTCATCAGTGTGAGGAAAAACACCTTCAAACAGAAAAAGAAAAACTGCCTGGGACCTCATAATAAGTCAGATATCCCACCATGAGTTCTCCGTTTATTATTGCTAGTTATTTTAAAGATTGCTTGAGTATGTCTCTTAAAAGGGGGTAAATTTTCAATTCCAGTTGTCTTGATTTTTCAACTCCCCACACTCCAATTTTAAGATGGGTGGACTGCAATTCCCAGAATTCCCCAGCCATAACTACAGGTGTACTCTGGAAAACAGTAGAGATGTACTAAGGAGGAGCTATTTTAACCCTCTTCCTCCTGATTGGATTTTCCAAGCGCAGGTACCTCTTTGCCCTCTGCAAAGCAGCCCTTCCCTCCAGACTACCTTCAACCACACTTTTCTTTCATTCTTCACAAATTGGACCTCTGGCATCGCGGCGAATTTAGAAAAACGGGCCAAATGAGGAAGTTTTGCAAATCTCAGCCAGAAGTCGAGTTCTCCTTTTTTTCAATAGTGATAGAAGAAAATATTTCTAGCTCAGGATTGAACCGCGGGGTCTTTGGTGCTGGCTCTGAGCTTGCTGGTTTTCTTGCAGGTATTTCATGACCAAACTAGGTAACATCATCAGTGCCAGAAGGGAATGGAGTTTGTGGAGTAGAGGACATGGAGAAGGGGAGGAAGAGGACTGTGGGATCCCTGGGGGGGGAGGTGTCTCTGAGCTTGGTGGTTTCTTGCAGACATTTTACCCAACTCATCAGTGCTAGAAAGAGAGCAGGGCTTGCTCTCTGCATTTGTTTGTTCAGAGAGCAAGCAAATCCCACTCTCTTCTAGTACTGATGATGTTACTTAGTTGGGTAATGAAATGTCTGCAAGAAAACAAAACTAAAGAGACAAACTTAGTCTCTTTAGTAGCTTTTGTGGGTTTCCTTTAATATCTTCTCTCTCTGTAGCTCTGTTACCTGCATGTGGACCTGATTCTAAACCGCCTTGGGCCCAAGGAAGCCAAGAAGCAATTTGTGGATTTTTGCCATGCCTTCTTGGACAAAACTGGGGTGAGTAGACCCTGGGAAGATTTTTTGAAAAGAAATATTCTACCCAAAATAATGATAATTGGCAATGAGGGGCAGAGTCCTTTTGTTTGCCTTCCAGGTCAGGTTTACACCATTTGTTCTTGTTCCCGTGGTTCACAGGGTAGTAGGAACTTATAAAGGCTCCAGATAGTCTTCATGATTGATAGTTGCTTTATTTTCAGTCACTGCATTCTTATCTGTTCTCTTACCTCTTTCACAGCTGCTGAGAGTCCCTGTTCCGAATGCTGTGCAATTTGAACTGGGTAAGAGCCAACTTTCATGGGGTATTATATAGCATAATCTGAAGCAGAGTTTACAAAAGGATCATCAGATGTGAGCTGCAAAATCCAGATGACCACCAGAGGGCAGCAAAACATTCAAGCTTTTTTTTTAATTGATTTGCTGCCCTCTGGTGGTGAGGCTGATTTTCACAGTCCAGATGAGATTGCCCTAAAGATTGTGTAGCTTCTGTTATACACCAGCCTTTCCTAACTGGATATTAAGCTTTTGTTGGCTATATTAGCTGGGAGTTATGGGAGTTGCAGTCTGAACCCATCTGGAAGGACATCAGATTGGAGAAAACCGATTTAAGCAATTATTTGCATAAATCTCTTTTATTTGGTTCTGTGCGCATAATCCTTTCCACTGTAGAACATATTCTGGCAACTGGAGAAAACAAATACAGCCTATGGTTATTTTGGTCAGAGTGACTCATGTAAAATCTGGTTTAAATTGTGAATTCAATTGAAAAATGGAACTATTTCAGTTCGGATATTTGAACAGAATTGTTAACTTGGATCAGTTTGGTTTTGCCTTTCTGGATCAGTTCGGAAACATGTATTCTTTCACCTCATTGGTTCAGGAGCATTCAGTCCCCAACTCATCACATCAAGTGGACACTTCGGTACGGAAAGCGATTTGGAGTTTTAAACAAATCACCATTAAATCTTTGAATCCAATATTGGCTGGACTTACTTTTTCCCCATTCCTGCAAAATTGTGGAAAAGCCCCTGGATTTCAGATGGTGTAATTGAATTGTGTTAATTATGGTTTGTTAGATTGTTTACTTTGAAAGAGTAAAGTTTTAGCTTATTTGGATGCCGCCTGAAGGGGTGACTAGGGAACTCTGGGAGTTGAAGTCCACAAGTCTCCAAGTTGCCCAGGTTGGACAGCCCTGAAATTTTAGACAGAAGGAAAGGTGAAAATATCCCTTCGAACCTTTGAAAGTCAGCGTTCATCGTGAGGCTTACTGCTAGGTGAGGGTCCCTAGGAGAGAAGAGGCAGGCATTACAATCATGGGTCCACACATAACAATTGTGTAAGCTTTCCACAGTGGTGCAAGACACGAGGTGGGTTCAGCTACTTGTTCCAGTTGGCCGACTCCGATCCAAGCTGCAGGTCCCACTCATTCTCTAAACTTCTCCAGCTCTGTCAGTCCCTCTCCTCTCACCCACCAACCCTACACACACACACACACACACACACACTACCCCTTGGTTTTGCTACAGCTGCTGGGATGGGTGAAACGAAATGAAAGACAGGAAGCTAAAGAGTTTGGAGAACAGTTGGAGAGCTGCTGTTTTCCTGCCAACAATTAGCTCATCTCTGAGGTTTCTCTCTCTCTCCCTCTCTCTCTCTCTCTCTCTCTCTCTCTCTCTGCCATGCAGGAGCCTGTTGGGGTGGGTGGTTATAGGGCCAACTGGCTTCATAGCTTCCGAGTGTCATCTAGCGGCCACACCTGCAGGTTGCAACACCATGCCTGGGAAAAGCCACATGCTTGTGGGCGAGCCCACATACCGATACAAGCTCCGAAGGCTGGTGGTTTTTTTTCTTTTCTTTTTCTTTTTCACTCAAAGGGATCCTGAAATGGCAGGAGGGGTTAGGAGGTCAGTTGGAAGCTGTGTAGGCAGAGCATGAATCTCATTTCTGGGGTGGGGAAGAGCTTTGAGCTTCTTGCCCAAAAATCTAGAGAGGGGAAGGGCTGAACAGTGATCCTGTCACTGTTTTCTGTAAAGAAGGTCTCTTAGTTGGAGGGGGGGGAAGGAGAAGAAGAAGAAGAAGAAGAAGAAGAGGAAGAGGAAGAAGAAGAAGAAGAAGAAGAAGAAGAAGAAGAAGAAGAAGAAGAAGAAGAAGAAGAAG
>BLBF01000071.1:4796890-4839985 GCA_015471245.1 Laticauda colubrina
AGAAGAAGAAGAAGAAGAAGAAGAAGAAGAAGAAGAAGAAGAAGAAGCAGAAGCTAAAGCATAGCTGAGATTCCTGATTTAGAAAAGGTTGCAAGAAATTCCCATTTTATTTATGTTGTGCATTTAAGTATTTGTTTGTTTTTGGATTTTTTTTTAAATCCTGCCTTTATTTTTATAAACAAATCAGGGCTGGGAATATACCTAATACTCCATCCCCACAACAATAACCCTATGAGGTGCATTGAGCTGAGAGAGAATGGGATTGGCCCAAAGTCACCCAGCTGGCTTTCTTGCCGAAGGCAGGATTAGAACTCACCATCTCCTGGTGATTAGTCCAAAGTCACCCAGTTGGCTTTCATACCTAGGACAAGACTAGAACTCACAGCCTCCTGGTTTCTAGACTGGTGCCTTCACCACTAAAACAGTATAGAATAAATGTCTATTAAACATTTTGCAAACCTGTAGCAAGTGATAGAATTCAAATCATAGAGAATTAAGTGAGGATTCTCCAACCAGCATGCTGGAAGATGAAGTCCAAACATTTTAAAAACTTGCCAAGGTTGAAAAACGCTGCCATAACTATTAATAGCTTTCTCTCCCTCGCCAATATTTTTCCCATGTTCTTATTTTTGATCTGAGATCCTTCTTGGGCCTCACCAGATCACCGCCCTATGGATCTCACGGAGATCAACTGCAGATCAAATCCAGAATTGTTCCCTCTTCCACGTGTTGGAGAGGAGCATGTGTCTTCCAACAGCTGCACCACCTTACAAATGGTTGCCTTGTAATTCTAGCAAGGTTTCTTCTGCTCCCGGGACAACTTCCTTTATGGGAGCGGACCAGGGACTGTGGCATGGGAGCAGCTGCAAACAATTTGCCTTGCTCTTGCTGTGTTTGCACAAAAATCACAGCCGAGGATCCTCCCCTGGAAGGGACTTCAAATCCCTCAATGGTTCCTGGCTCGCCACAGCAAACCCAGCCCTCCTATTTATCCTGCAGGACAGTTGCCAGGACAGCTGGGAAAGCTTTGTGGAGATTTATTCTAGGTTTATGTCATGTCCTCTTTTTTTTGTTCCTTGTCTTTTTTATTTCTGTATTTATACAAATATAGCAGCAAAAATATCCCCCTGGACTAGAAGGCCGCTAACCACAAAAAGAAAGTCCTGAGCAATGCAGCATTTCACAGGGGCTTTTTTGTGGCAGGACGAATTTAGACACAGGATGGAACAGGAGGAAATCTCCACCAGGAATCTTTGTGAATTGGACCTGTGCAAAATCCACGTTGGAAATGGATTCTTTCAGTGTCAAATTGACAAAACCTTTGCAAGCTTTGGTTAGGCTAAGACTGGGAAACTTGAGGTTTCCGATTGAAGAGAATATTTATAACTCAGGGTTGAAGTGTGAGGTGTTCTTGGTGGTTTTATTGCAGGTGTTTCATTATCTAACTAGAGAACATCATCAGAAGTAGAATGAGATTTGTGGGGAGGAGAAGGAAGAGGAGGAGGAGGAGGAGGAGGAAGATGACTGCGGGGTCCTTGCTGTTCTCTGAATTTGGTGATTTTCTTGCAGGTGTTTCATGACCCAACTAGGTAACATCATCAGTGCTAGAAGGGAGCAGGGTTTACAAAGTGGAGGAGGAGAAGGATGGTGGGGTTCTTGGTGCTCTTGGTTATTTTCTTCCAGATGTTTCATTATACCAAACTAGGTGATATTATCAGTGCTAGAAGGGAGAGTAAATTCCACCCCCTTCTATCACTGATGATGTTACTTCGTTGGGTAATGAGCACTGAGGATCCCATTCTCCTCCTCCTCTGAAACCCTACTCCTTTCTAAAACTGATGCAGTTATCTAGCTTGGTAATAAAATGTCTGGAAGAAAACAACCAAGCTCAGAGAGGACCAAGGATCCCACAGAACTCAGAGTTATGTTGCAATAGGGCCCTTGTGGCTCTTTTTCCTTGCCCCTGAAGCTGTCTTAAACCGTGATTGCCAAACATTGGCTGTGAGTTTTAATGTTTTCTTCTTCTTCTCCAATTGCAGACCGAAACAGACCGGACCTCATCCCGGAAGACCAACTGAAAAAATATTTGCAGGACATCCAATCCTTTCAAGAAGTGGAGATCTCCCAGCAGTTGGAGGATTTCAGGTTTGCAATCGACAATTCTCAAGACCCCAAAATGCCTTTGTTGCACCTTCCGACAATCAAAATCGCATGCCGGAGGTCCCAAATACCGGCCATGTGGCACTGTGGTTAATGCCCATGTGGGATTCATTTCATGATGGCAATCGGAATTGCTGGAACTACTGTCACTAAGTGGCACATCTTAACGGCTACATCACAAAATAATGGACATTCCAGCCTCAGTCACCGTTGTTATATAATTGGGTCAAACAATTTAAGAAACACCATTTGCTGAAGGATTTGGATAATCTGATCTTGGCTTGTCAGGGAATTGCTCAACAGGGAATTGCTCAAATCTTGTCCTGAGGTGTTTGTTCTCCTATGTTGCGCCATGTATGGAAAAGCACCTTTGGGATCTCTTCCATTTGCACATCAGCCAAAACCATACAGCCTGGCTCAGTACGTTATACAAAATGGTAAAGGTATAACCACAATGGCTCGGAGGTTAAAAGCATTGAGCTTGATCGCTCAGGTTCAAGACCCAAGCACCCGATGAAGGGGTGAGCTCCAGGGGTGGGCTTCAAATTTTTTAACAACTGGTTCTGTGGTTGCGACTTGGTGAGCGTGGTCATGTGACTGGGTGGGTGTGGCTTTTTTTGCAGCAACTCCCCCCTCCCCCATTTTTGGGACCTTCTGGGCCTCAGGGCAGACTCCTGGGGGGCATTTTTGCTCCCAGGAAGCTTCCCTCAAGACAGCAAGGGGAATCCCAGCACAGCTGATCATAGGAACAGCTAATCGTTGGGAGGGGGAAAAAAAGGAATACGTTAAAGAGTGACTGGGCAGGGAAAAACACAGTCCGCAATGTTGGGCATGCACGATGAGGACTGACTGGGCAGGGACCAGACAGGGGCCTGATTTGCCGAACTGCGTAGAATCATAACAACCGGTTCTATAGAACCAGTCCAAACCGGTAGAATACCACCCCTGGTGAGCTTCAGTTACTCACCCCAGCTCCTGCCCACCTAGCAGTTAGAAAGCATACCAATGTGAGTAGGTCAATAGGTACCACTTCAGTGGGAAGATAATAGTGTTCCATGTAGCCTCATCCTATAGCCATACTGGCCACATGACTCCAGAAGCGTCTTCAGACAATGCTGGCTCCTTCAACTAAGAAACGGTGATGAGCACCACTCTCAGTGTTGGCACAGCTTTACTTTTGTGTTCGTTATACAAACTCAGCATGTTGTGTGAACAATCATCGATGGCTTCAGGCAGAAACAGGCAACTATGCTGGGAAAAGCATTTGCACAGCTTGATAGGGTTGGTAATTTTTTTTACCCTTAATTAGGTTTCTCTGTAGCTTAGCGTGTTGTGCTCAGGGCTTTGCTGATGACTCCAGGCCATGTGCCAGTTCTGGAATTGGGTTTAATTCAGTCAAATTAATCTTTTAATTCCATCCAACGTACAGAGCTCGATCGCCTATTCTTTGTCTCCGCAGGGAAAAACGGAAAATGGGAATGACCCCAGGAGAGAAGGAGCTTTTTGAACTGGAAGGCTATCGGACCAAGGACAAAGGCATCAGGGAGGCCAAAGAGAAACAGCTGGCGGAACAGCTGATGGTCAAACTGGAGGAGATGCAGTGAGTGAAGCTCTCCTGGCTTAACTGCTATGTATGGAGTGTTAGTTTGCCCTTTCAGCTTCCTCCTTCACTGTAGCAAAGATGGCATTCCTTCTTTGATGGTGTGCTGGCTACGGTCAAGACCTTGTACCGCTTCTTTTGCACCTCTGAGCCCCTTCTGCAACCCTGAATGTCTTCCAGGCACCATCTTGACTCCTAGATTGCCACTATGCTTGGGGAAATGGCCTTTCACATCCACCAGAACTGTTCTGACCCAAGCCTTGTTCAAACTAAACAAACACAAACTGTGTGTAAAAGCAAACCTTTTTTAATGTGGCGCTGGGAATTCTGTGCATTCCCAGCCAAAAGTCATTTAAACCTAATTGTCTGAGATAAAAGCAAGCCCTTTCAAGGTTGTAAAAGGCTGCCAAGAACAGAAGTCTAATTACTGATAAATATCCACCGACAGAAGTTTCAAAAACAAACCAGAGTTAGCAGGGCTTCAACAAGGACTCAGAGTTTAAAGAACTTCTTTGCTTCCTGCAAAGAGCACATCCCCGAGGGCTGGTTTTTATCCCTTATGAGTGCGGCCATCACCTTCCAGACTTACTCCCGAGTTGCCCTTGCTGCTTCGGCTGCTCTCCTTTGAGCAGCCCTGCGCACATGTGCACTGGACACAGGTTCCCCAGGATCCTCTGCTTCACTGCTGCCAGACTCCAAAAGCACCAAAGGCAGCACCCTACTCTCTGATAGTCCTGGCCCCATCCCTGCATCAGATGCAGGCCCCTCGTCCGAGTCCTCGCCAAACTCCCTGACTGGTTCCCTTTCGTCCTCACTGTCAGAGATCTCTGCCGTCTGCACTGGCTGCCGGCGAACCAGAACAAGAACAGGCTGGGAAAGAGTCCTAAATGGGACCGCACCTCCATACCTTGCTGCAGGTGTCACCCTCCCATTTGGGGACCCACATGGAGGATTATGTCTCTTCCATTGGGGACCTACAGCCAGGGTGGAGCAGAAAACACCCATCATCCTCAACATCCAAGGAGAGAAGCAACCTAGAACTCAGGAGAAATTTCCTGACAATTAATCAGTGCCTCCAGAAGTTGTGGAGGTTCTTAAGAAGGAACTGGACAGCTGTTTGTCTGAAATTGTATCAGGTTTCCTGACTGAGCAGAGAGGTTGGACTAGAAGACCTCCAAGGTCCCTTCCAACTCTTGTTTAGTTTGCAATCATTTGTCTTTGAGTTGCTGTCCCTGCCAGTCTGCCTTTACAGTGGACTACCCTCTATTCCAGCTGCAGATCCCATCCAAGCTTTCTCTTTCAAGCAAACCCCCTCCCTGCTGATTGGGGTCCCCTTGTTTCCTCCCATCCTTTCCCCCCCCCCCCCCCCCTGCCCCCAGGGATGGAGCCTCTGTTTCGGGCCACCATCCCATCAGGGCTGGGACAAGAGCGAGGAGCCAGCCAGATCATCAGTAGCAAATCCCTGCCAGATAATAGGATCCAGCTGGCAGGAGGGGAGGAGAAGGCGGGTAGGGGGGATATTCCCCACCCATCCCGGGATGTTGCCTCTGGTTGCATCATCCTTGCTGAGTGTATAAACAACCCCGGAAGCCCCTTCCCCCTCCAGTTGCTGTATGCCAGTCCATCCAGCAGTTGCAGAAATCTGCGCTTAGACAGAACATGTTTATTTGCCTTTTGAATACTTTCCTGCTTCTACCGAGCAAAAATGGGGCTGTATTACCGGTAAGTTTTTCCCAGAAACAAAAAAGGGGGGTAGCATGGGGCATAAGACAGGGGTGGCTTTGAGAGACTGCTGTCCCCAAATGGAGAAAGGGGGCATCGCTGTTGTATGGAGGGCCAGGCATACTGTTATCTTTCAGAAGCTTTGGACCACAACTCCCATTAGCCCCAACTGGTGACAAGGGATTGTGGGGATGGGTCCCAAACAACTGGCAGTAGTTGGTTTGCTTTCCCTTTGCTTTGGAAAAAAAAAAAATGCAGATTGAATAGTTAAAGGCAGAGAGTGGCAGAGGGGAGAGGGTTGAAATCCCCTCCTCCTCACAGAGCTGCCGGCCAGCTGTTAGCCTCTGGGCGAACAGCTGGATCGGAAGACTGCAAAGGTAGCCGGAATACATGTCCTTCGCTCCCTGATAAATATATATATATATTTCTTTTCTTTTCTCTTTTCTCTCTGCATTGGTTCCAGCCTCACCATTTCTGCCGACGAGGAAAAAAGGTAGGCCTCCAACAGGTGCAGAGTGGTTCGTTTGTGTGTGTGCTTTGTGTTTGTGTGTGTGTTGTGTGTGTTTCTGGAAAGGGGGAGGGAGGGGGTGCTGAAATACACTTTTGCACTCTCCTGCATGCAACCGGATGTGGCTTTGCAGCACATTGAGTTCTGTGGCTCAGGAAGCTGGAGGAGGGGGAGATGAAAAGAGTCATTTAACCCTTCCAGGTTTTGGTCTGAGAAAGTCCCGGCTGCTTAAAAGCATCACAATCCACTTTAACCAGCATCCCCACCATTTGCTCACGGTACGAGTGGTCCTCAACTTACGACCACAATTGAAACACACACACCCCTCAAAATTTCTGTTGCAAAGCCGGACAGTTGTGAAGTGATTTTTTTTGCCCTGTTTAATGACCTTTCTTGCCACGGTTGTTAAGCGAATCACCGCAGTTGTTCAATTTAATAACACTTTTTGCTAAGTGCATCTTGCTTCCCCATTGACTTCGCTTGTCAGAAGATCTCAAAAGGGGAATCACATGACCCCAGGGACAGTGCAACCTATCATAAGAACGAGTCAGTTGCCAAGCGTCTGTATTTTGAACATGGGAATCCTGCAACCGTCGTAAGTGAGAAGAACGTGCTAAGTCACTTTTCTCAGTGCTGTTGTGATTTTGAACAATCACTAAATGAACTGTCATAAGTCAAGGACTACCTCTAGTCAGGTAGTGTCTCTCTGGATGCATGACCTCACTTGTTGGCCCCCGTTGGTGACCCCGGATCACACTTCCCAAAATCCACAGGGGACCTGGGGGCGAGAACTGTGGAACGTAACAGATTTGTGAATTGGAAAGTATCTTAAGTTCTTTCTTTTCTTTTTTTTTTGGGGGGGGGGACAAATCTTGCTTATATTTTCCACACGCATATGCATATTTAGCAAAAAAAAAATAATTTGGCAGGTTTCTTAGTAACTCTGAGGGATGGAAAAAGGAAGTAAGGCGAGGGAGGTTCACAACAAGGTTTGTTTACTCCTGTTGTATATGTATCGAGTCCCTGTTCAATTAAGTTTTGGTTTAGTTTACTTTATTGTCCTTGTACCTCGTACCATGAAATTAAATGCCATCTTCAGTGTACATTATGACTATGGAAATAAACACAAACACCATCCTTCACATCCTATACTCTGAATTGAAAACCCTTGATATTGCATTCATATTGCACTATACAGTAGAATTCAGTGTAATTACTGCTCTGGGATAGAAGCTATTTTTCAGCCTATTTGTCCTTGTTTTTAATTGAATTGAATTGAATTTTTTATTGTCATTGTACATATATACACAATATACATACAACGAAATTCAAATAACACCCAGAGACCAGATTCAACATGCACACACACATGACAATCCCCAAACACTGCCCTACCCGCCAAAATTCCCCGACTCCGAAAAACACCCAAGCATCCACACAACAGACCAAGTAATACTGTCCAACAGCTCACTGATGGTGGTCCTTAAGTTCATTGTTAAGTGCAATTATAGCTCTGGGATAAAAACTATTCAGAAAATGTGTGGTCTGAGTTTTATTATTTTATTATTCTCTTGTACCATCTGCCAGATGGTAATAGTTCAAAAAAAGGGTTCCCAGGATGAGATGGATGTTTTAGGATGTTTTGAACTTTCTTAAGGCAGCGGGAGCTATAAAGCTCTTCCAAAGAAGGGAGAGGACAACCAATGATCAAAGTGGCTTTGTTTTTGAATTTGGTTGAGTCTTTTTAACCAGATGCAGGCTTGAATCTTCAGATAGCCTTGCAGTTTGTTTTACGTTAACCATCATCTTTTTTTTTTCTCTTTCTCTGCCCTGTCCTTTTAGCTCTGCCATATATACTGCCATTGTCACATACATGAAGCATCTGGGGGTTAAAACCAAGACAGCTGATAACAAGAAGTCGAAAGCTAACTTTTTCCGCAAAAAGGTAGGCTTAAGAGGTCTTTAAAAGCGACAGCCAGCACCATGAATTGCACCCAGACCTTGTGCAGCTCCTGCAGGACAGAATAGATAAAATAGAATAGAATTATTTATTGGCCAAGTGTGATTGGACATACAAGGAATTTGTCTTTGGTGCCTATGCTCTCAGTATACATAAAAAGAAAAGATACATTTGTCAAGAATCATCAGATACAACACTTAATTATAGTCATAGGGTACAAACAGGCAATCAAATCATACTAGGAAGCAGTCAATATAGATTGTAAGGATACAAGCGACAAAGTTACAGTCACACAGTCACAAGTGGGAGGGGATGGGTGATAAGGAAGGATGAGAAGATTAATAGTAATAGTAGTGCAGACTTTGTAAATAGTTGGACAGTGTTGAGGGAATTATTTGCTTAGCAAAGTGATGACGTTCAGAAAAAACCGTCCTTGTGCAGTGCTCAGTAGCACCATTTTGAGGGAGCTGAAACAGTTTATGTCCAGGATGTGAGGGGTCTGTAAATATGTTCACAGTCCTCTTTTTGACTTGTGCAGCACACAGGTCCTCGATTGAAAGCAGGTTTGTAGTAATTGTTTTTTCTGCAGTCCTGTTTATCCTCTGAAATCTGTGTCTGTCCTGTTGGGTTGCAGAGCCAAACCAGACAGTTATAGAGGTGCAGAGGACAGACTCAATAATTCCTCTGTAGAACTGGATCAGCAGCTTTTTTGATGACAGGGGACACCTGTGCACACCTGGGATTTGGGGAACGGGTGATCAGTTTCTCTTCTCTGATTTAATCCAGATTTCAGGGACCAAGAAACCAGAGGAAGCTCTCAAACCAAAGAAAGGCTTCAGCATTTTGGACCCAGCCCGCTGGAACCGTGGGGATTCCCATTGTAAGTACGCAAAACAAATTCCTTTGCCCTGGTTCAGAGACCCCTACCCAAGCCCTTTATTTAACTTGCTGTCCTAAACCCCCAATTGTCAGGTTTCTTCGGACTGAGATCTGCAATTGTCCAGCCCCATGTGAATTGAGCCATTTCTTTGAAGCTCCTGAAATCTCCCCGAGATTTAACTGTTAAACTACAGGTAGTCCTTGACGTACAATTATTCATTTAGTGACCGTTCAGAGTTACAACAACACTGAAAAAAGTGACTTTAGGACTTGCTTTCACACCTACAACCATTGTGGCATCCCTATGGTTGCAAAAGAGTCATAAAAATAAGGCAAAACTCCCTTAACAACAGACTTGCTTAGCAATGAAATTTGGGGTCAATTGTGGCTGTAAGTCAAGGACTACCTGAGCTGCTGTTTTTGGTTTTCATTTTAATTTTGAAACAAATAACAGTAAAACTGAACCTCAAGTAAGCTGAACAGAACTTGCACTGGGAAAGGTCTTCTCTCTCAAGCAGGTAGAGAGTCCCACAATTCCAGAAATATTTCCATGACATACTTTTGCAAAAAAAAAAAAAAATTTGTTCCCTTTATGTCGCCCTCCCACTCATTCCTGGGAAAAATGTCGCCAGCCAGTCTATAGCTTAAACCAATGATTAAGGTATTCCTTTTCAAGGCAGAAGGAAGAAGAAAGCTAAATGACTTGTCCTTCCAGGAAAAAATAAAAGTAGCTTGGTGTACATCTGGATTTACTTCAGTTTCACTGGGTGCCAACCCTGGCTTGAGACTCATCCTAGGGTCAACCTCAGAGGAGTTTTCAAAAGTATCCTTTGGAAACTGGCTATTTTCTTCTTTTTTTGAAAGCTTGTGGTTACTGTTGCTAGGCAAATAAGGAATACAAATTCCACCAGCCCACAAAACAGTGGTCCCTTTTGTGTGCATTGGATCATCTGGTTGGTGAGCGTGGCATGTGATTGCCCAGAAGCAATTTTTGGGCAATAGTTAGGAAGGGATTAATGTGATGTCTCTTTCCCCATCTTTCTCCATTGTATTTTTTTGCTGCATTTTTTGTAGATTCTGATTACAGACAGCCCAAACCTGAGGGTGAAGGTACTAGCACCCCACTTTCTCCTCCTCCTTCCAGCTCTGTAGTAACGCATGGCACCCTGTGTACCCATCCATCCTTCTGATCAGGAAGCCACATAGAACTAATCTACTTCTTGTAACCTCCGCCACTAATGTTTTAATTTACTGTTGCACTCTCGCCCATCAAGTAATGTACTAATGAGAATCATATACATGCCCATGAAAGTTCATCACACCTGTTCATGTTCCCAAAGAAAATTCTTGGCATGCGATGGCTCATTGTGTGCTCCTCTATCTGTCTGTCCCAATGGGGTCCTGCGTGAAATCAGCAAAGTGGGGAATAAACCACATATTATATCATTTTTCTCTGTGGCTTATGCACAAATTAAGCACTTGCTCAGTTTTACTTCCCAGGGTGCATTCACCTTATCCCTAAATAGTTAAAATTCCCAGTTTAGAAGTCCAGGACTTGGCAGGAAATCTCAGCGTTAAAATTTTGCACTGCTCGATTCTGGCTTAGCTGAACTGTCTCCGTCCTGCTCTTAGTTCCTTCAGCATCTGTGTAAAACTGAACGCGATTGTTTTCCAAGCAGAGTAATTTTTAACAAGATTTATGCCCCCAAGGTGCTTTTTCCAAAGGCAACTTGAATAGTGCAAAAATGGAAATGGCTGAAAGGACTGTGTTGTAAACAGGACACTGTACAGGTGACTCTGAGGGCACAGATGAACCTCCAAGTGGCCTCAATGACTCAATGAGTGCTAACAACCAGAGGACTGCAAGGAATATAAATCCTTCCATTCCCGCACCATTCAGCCAGAACTGAAGAAACTTCTTGGATGAGAGGTGAAACATCTTCAAGGAAGAACAAAGTCCATTTGCCTTTTGAAAAAACACCTATGGGACAATCATGACCTGGATGATTGAGAATCTCCATAGACATTTAGCAAGATTGATGGTTGGTGAAAGAGAGGAGGTTTACACGAATTCCAGCAAATGGAATATAGAAACAACACATCCCTGTATGCAATAGGCTGAAACGTCCTGAAATTCTATCAGCTCTCCTTGGATCTGGTGAAGTGGTCTCTTTACTTGGGGTAACTTGTAGCTGGCTGTTTTCATAAACATCACCAGAACCTTTATTAATCGAGGAACTGACTATTCTGGGCCATGGAATGGCAATTGCAAACAAGAGTCAAGCCACGGCAAACATAAAGGATGGCTAATATCATTAGCCATCATTAGTCCCAGGATAATGTTGCAGGGTCCAATGTGGGTTGGTCACAGGACCGGAGGTTTAGTCTTTTGAGTTTTTGGACTCATGTTGGAGCTCATCTCCAGGGAACTTCTCTCACCACATTCTGTTTGAAATGAGTTTGAAAGCTTGGAAGACAAAAGCTTTGTTGCCGGTGATTGATCCGGATTGGATCCTGCCACAGCAAATAGTTGATTTCCTCTTGTTAGTGGGATAAAGGTATTGAAGATGTGTGATTCTTTATTGCTGATATAATGACACCTCTGCCTTGATTGCTGCTGCTGGCTCTTGAAAATATCTCTCACAGTAGCTACTAAATTTAAACAAATAATTCCCCTCTGATCCTTCTATGAAAACCCAACCAAACGGATTTGGATACACAGACATGCTAAAACCTGCGGTTTAGTATGATATGTCCAAGATGATCTTCCATCCCTCGTACTTTGTCCTTGCTATATCTAAAGGAAGTCCCTTTTCAGTATTCCATTCAGTGCTCTTATTACAGTTTACAGACCCACTGAGCACATCAACATAATAAAACAGACTAAAAGTTCAGCAAAATAAGATAAGAGCATGAACAAAGTGGAAGGAATATAAAACACTGTAAAATGAGAGGAATAATTACAGTACTCTGCAGCCCCTAACTTCCCACATTAATTTCCCAAAAGGGTTCTAGGGTTAGAGATGCAGACTTAATGACAAGCTGATTTATTTTAGGGGCCTTGTCTGCCAGCCAGAAAAAAACTGAGTAAACTCTTATTTAGCTGCCATCAACTCTCTCTAGTAGGAGTTTACATCTCTTCTGAGCTTGCACCTAGTACCTTGACCCCTGTCCTGGCTTAGAAAAAGTGGATTACCTGACCATCATTTTTTTTACCCACCTGAGCATTATGGCTCCAGGAGATGCTCGGTTACATTGAGCAAGTTATGGTTCACTTTCTCCAGTGTAATGCAGTTCATGGATAACCTTGAGGCAAGGAGAGAGGAGATGCTGTCTAGGAAGCCATCAGATAAGAGAGGCAGGAGCCCACCACTGTTTAATGCTCAAGGAAAGTCACTTAGGAAGGACCTGCCCTCATGGGTCTAGGAGTTAAAAATGGCAGGCGGGTAATTTATGCTTTCTGACTTGCACAACTGAAGTCAACCAGGTAACCTGGACAGGAAACAAAAGAAAATGAGCTACATTTACTTTATTAAGGCTACATTAATGGAATCTTGCAAGTCTAAAAATGCAAATCTCCCACTCTCTCTTTTACAGCTTTATTTAGGGAGGAACTTTTTTTGTATTTCTTTTCTCTGCCTGTTATGCAGCGGTGGGCTATGCCCTCTCTTATCTGACTGTTCAGAATACCAAAATAACAGAGTTGGAAGGGACCTTGGAGGTCTTCTAGTCCAACCCCCTGCTCAGGCAAGAAACCCTGTACCATTTCAGACAAATGACTGTCCAATCTCTTCTTCAGTGTTGGACATTTACAACTTTTGGAGGAAAGTTGTTCCACTGGTTAATTGTTCTGTCAGGAAATTCCTCCTTAGTTCTAGGTTGCTTCTCTCCTTGATGAGTTTCCACCCATTGCTTCTTGTCCTGCCCTCAGGTGCTTTGACTCCCTCTTCTTTGGGGCAGCCCCTGAGATATTGGAAGACTACTATCATGTCTCCCCTGGTTCTTCTTTTCATTAGACTATTAGACTCCACAGTTCCTGCAACCGTTTCTCATATGTTTTAACCTCCAGCCCTCAAAACATCTTTGTTGCTCTTCTCTGCACTCTTTCTAGAGTCTCAGCATCTTTTTTATATCATGGCAATCAAAACTGGATTCAATATTCCAAATGTAACAGATAGCTAGAGTTGGAAGGGACCTTGTAGGTCATCTAGTCCAACCCCCTGCCCAAACAGGAGACCCTACATCATTTCTGACAGATGGGAGTCCAATCTCTTCTTCAAAGTTTCAAGTGATGGCGCTCCCACAACTTCGAAAGGCAACTTCTGTTCCCTGAGTTCTCACTGTCAGAAGTTTCTCCTGATTTCCAGGTTGAATCTCTTCCAGTTCAGTTTTCATCCATTATTCCTTGTCTGGCCTTCAGGTGCTTCAGAAAATAGCTTGGCCCCTTCCTCCTCTCTGTGGCAGCCCCTCAAATATATTAGTTTTACCAAGGCTTTATAAAGTGGTACAAACAAGGTGTTAGTTACCTGGGCAGCATCTCCTCTTGTCTTCGCTGAAAGTTATGCATGCATTCCATTACACCACGCAGGGAGAGAGGGAGCTTCCTTGCCTCTTTTTGAAACTGCTCTCGATCTAGAGTGTCCTAATCTGTGCATAAGTCCATTGTGAAGGGTGAGGTGGGAAGAGGAATTTGGCGGAGGTGAACGGCTCCTTGGTAGTGTTTGATTTCTCTGTCATTTTCTCCTTGAAGCAGCTGAGAAGACACCAGCCTTGGACAAAAAAGCCAAGTTAACAGAAGGAACGGCTGGGCGTAGCAAAGGGATCCCTTCGATGCAGGATCCCTCTGGTGTGTCCGTCACTGTGCATCCCCCACCTGGAGAGAGCAATGATGCAGAGCAGGGTGAGATAGGGGATGAACTGGAGGAACGAAGTGGGGTGGAACGTGGTCTGGATTCCCAGAAGGGAGGGGCTGCTTTCCTGAGGACCAAGAGGAAGCAAAATTTAGATCAAGAGTACCCAACCATGGCAACTTTAAGACCTCTGGACTTCAACTCCCAGAATTCCCCAGCCAGCCATGGTATAGGGTTTCCTGTTTGAACCAGGGATTGGACTAGAAAGCTTCTAAGATCCCTACCATGCTGGCTGGGGAATTCTGGGAATTGAAGTGCAGAGCCTCAAAGTTGGACACCCCTGGTTGTAGATAAGATTGGTTGGGAAGAAGAGGGTCAAGACGGGTCCTCCCTAGGAAATTCTTAAGAGAATCTCTTCAATGTTGCAAGTAATTTGCTTTCGTTGGGTAAAATTTCTGTCCAGAGATGAAGAACAATAAAGGAAACTGATCAGAAGAGCCTCAGTGTGTCTTTCTTGATTTTTGGAGCCAGATATTAATCTTGCCAAACTAATAAGACAGCCATCTCCATCATTAAAGATACGTTCTGAGAATTTCTAGGCAGGAGCTTTCTTGACTTTCTTCCTCTCAACTGAACTATCTAAACTTCACTGTCTCTTGGTCCTCTGGAATGCAGCTCCTCCCTCCTGGGAATCCAGACTGCATTCCATTACAGGAAGACACCTTTCGGATAATGAAAGGAGCAGTTTGGCAGCATTTCTTCTTCCCTCTTCCTTCACCTCCTTCTTCTGTTTTCCTTAGGGTTGGACAGTCCAGCTCTAGCTGATTCAGGAGATTCACCAGTTGCTGAACAAGCCCTGGCTGGAGAGCAGCTCTCGCTGGATGAAAGCGCAGAAAATGAAAGGTGAGAGCAGGCTGATGGCCTTGCAGAGGGTGAGTTGGGATCCTTACGAACGCATGCAGGTGGACAGGGCTTGTTTGGCAAATCTGGCCGCTTTTCTTTAGACAGGAGCATGTCCCACAAACTTTGAGAGTCATATCTGGACAAACCTAGATTGTAAGGCTGGCCAGGGATCTAAAGACTATGTCAGTGTGCCCTTGGAGAGTAACAGCCATTCAATCTAGTGATAAAGGCACCAGGCTAGAAACCAGGATAATGTGAATTCTAGTCCTGTTTTAGCCATGAAAGCCAGCTTTGGGTCAATCACCAGGAGATGGTGAGTTCTAGTCCCACCAGGAGATTGTGAGTTCGAGTCCCATGAAAGAGAGCTGGGTGATTTTGGGCCAATTACCAGGAGACAGGGAGTTCTAATCCTTAAAACCAGCTGGGTGATTAAAGGCCAATCCCTCTCTCTCAGCCCAAAACACCTCACAGAGTTGTTGTGGGGACAATAGGAGGAGGAAGGAGTATTAGATGTGTTTTCCACTTTGTGTTGTTTATTCAAATAATAATGAAGGCAGAATATATTTAAATAGATAAAATAAAATAAAATAAATACACAATTCCTGTTGTCACTTTGGCTACCTCCCTAATTATGTGGAGCCTGGTTTTCCACTTCCTTTGATCCTGGTTCCTTGGTGTTCGACTCACATTGAAACAGCTTTTAATCTCTTCCTGAGACTTAATATATTGAGGTTTGCCCACTCACCCCTTTGCCCATTCCTCCTTTTCCTCTTTTCTCTTATTTCGGTATTAACACAGTCACCCTTCTATATTCTGTTCTTCCCTTCTAGAAGGCGAAAAAGGTTGGTGGCTTCCTCACCCCCCCACTCACCCTTTGCATGAATTTCTTCCTCAGGGGAAGACACACAAGCTGAGTTAAGTATGACCTCTTGTTCACCAGAGCTGCCTTGGGAAGCCATGTCTGCCTTCCCAAATCGATGGCTGGAGAAAACACGTCCTTTAAACTCCAGGTCCCATCTGGCCTGGGCACAGTTCCTTCTTGTGGCAGACCGTATTTTGAGCATGGAAAAGGGGCAGGAGGTGGCCCAGGGGGTGTTGTCAAACCCCCACACCCCCCTAAGAACCAAAACATTTTGGGTTTTTTTTGCTATGGTTGGGACCAACTGTGCGTTGGATCCAGCTTGCCAGGAGTGTGTGTCTGCCTCGCAGTTCCACCCTCCCTTCTTCTGGTGCATGGATATCTCAGTTTGTTCTTGGGGGTCTCACATTTCTCTCTTGGTTTCTCTTTCCACCGCTGCATGTGCCAAATGTGTCTTCCTCTTCCCTTCCTATATATTGCATGTTCTCCGATTGTGATCCCTGCCACCTTCTTGGCATCAAATGTCTTGTGTCTCCTTTCCTTTCCACATGTCGCTCACGATGCGTCTGTGTCTCTTGTGGTTCATTTCATCTCCCGTCGTGTTCCCGTCGGTGTGTCAAACCCAACATCCCTTGGTCTCTTTCATTGTGGTGGTTTTTTGTTTTTTGTTTGGTTATTATTTTTTTGTCTGTGGCCCGGCTGTGCCTATCCCCACCCTTGCCAGGCTGCCAGGGAAGTTGGGCCGCTCGGAGAGCCTGCGGGTTTACGAGCGGAAGCGGTCTCAGCGAGGCGCAGCCAAAGGCAAACAGCCACGTTCGCGGAGCGATGTGGACATCGAAGCCGCGGCCCGGGCCAACGAGCTGGAAGAAAAACCAACTCTAGAACAGGCTCGGCAGCAGCAGGGAAGTCGCAAGTAGGTGAAGAGGCTGCCATCTCAGCTGCCCCAACATGGGCAGAGACGGGAGCGTTGTGCAAGAATTACAGAGATGGAAGGGACCTTTGAGGTCTTCTGGTTGTCACAAATCATATTCTCCAACAAAACACATTCACGGGCTGGGTGTCATCAATCACACTTTCCAATGAAGGTTTTTGGGGTAGAAGATCCAGTAGCCTAGGCTACAATCTCTACAAGATAAGCATGGAATGTGCTTCTGGCTTTCATCTGTGACACTGTTCCCTCAGGCCTTTCCTCCTCCCCTCCTCCTTATGGCAACTGATAAACAGGCATAGGAATGGTTTATGAGTTGATACTGGTCCAACCCCCTGCTCAAGCAGGAGACCCTATATCAAAAGGATCATCAATCTTGGAAGATCCTCCCCCCTCCCTTCCCTGGAGTAACATAAACAATGGATGCATTCCCAGGAAGGACTATTTCCAAAGGATGAGAGCACCTTTGTCTGCAAAAGGAATTAAATAATTGTTCCATTATCCTTGATGCTAAAAGAATTGGCAGAGAGATGGATGGCAAACTAAATAAACAAACAAATAAATAAATAAAAAGATGATGCTCTCTCAAATTTCTTCCTCAGAAAAAAGGGTGTCCAATTTTGGCAACCTTAAGACTTGTGGGCTTCAACTCCCAGAATTTCCCAGCAAGCCATGCTGGCTGGGGAATTCTGGGAGTTGAAGTCCAGAAAGTTGCTAAGGTTGGACACCTCCACTCTAAAGCATGAGACTAGGAAAGATGCAGCCTGTAAAAGAACCACTCCGGGCATCAGTGTTTTCTGCCCCAGAGTAATAAAATAGTCCAGCACAGCTTTTGAATCAACCACGCTACTCCTTCAAGTGAACAGCAACTTGTTTATGTGTAAATATAATTTTCAGTAGATGTTAAAAGTATAGCCTCTGGAATTTAAATAAATTTCAGCTAATACTTTTCCTTCTGGCAACTACGACTGGGAGAAAGGCTTCTGTTGAATTAGGAGCTGTTCATTAACGAATTGGTGGAAATCTGTCCTAAACTATTAAAAAACAAAAAACCAAACAGCATTTCACAAATTACCTTGAATTGGCCCCATTCTAAAATCCTAGGGAGAAAATTCTCCTGTGATGAGTTGAAGATAATTATGGTAGATGTTAATAGCATTTTCTTAAAATTATCTATAGCAAATGCTTTTGGCCCTTGGAACTGATCTGTGTTGCCAACCTGGAATTGGACTGCACTGGTTTAGTGGGATGGAAACCAGGATAATGCTTATTTTGTAAGGGTCCAAGGGCTGTTAGTGCAAAGGGCAACAATCTTTTTCATTGAGCCCAATCTCCTGACAACTTAATGAACACATCTGTACAGGTAATCCTTGACTTATGGCCACAGTTAGGACCTGATTTACCAACATAAGCCATTGTGATTATAAGTCGAGCTGGTTGAGTAAGTCCAATTTTACCATAATTTTGATGGTGGTCGTTATCCAAATCACATGGTAGTTAAATGAACCCAGCTTCCCCAACGGGGTCCTTGGCCAGAAATCAGCAAGAATTGCCTCAAATTGCAACCCTTTGAATCATAGGATGTCATAACTGGTCAAAAATGTGAGCCAAGCTCCCATGTTGCAATCATGCATGAGTGGTGCAACAGTGTGAGTACAGCTGTAAGTCATTTTTTCTGAGGCTGCTGCAACTGAACCATCATTAAACAATGGAGACAAGTGGAGACCTGCCTGTATTGTTTTTCTTGGCCAGAATTTAGAGGTGGTTTGACATTGTCCTTTCCCTGGGATTCTTCTATCCCAGTCCAGTTTGTACAATCTTGGGTTTTCCTAAGGGTCTTTCATCCAGTTAAAACTCTGCTCCCCTTTTTCTAGATCAACCATAGTTGAGTAGATGTTACTTCTGCAGTGGGACCTAGAACAATCATGATCAGCAGAATCAGTCAAGTTGTGGTGATCTGTAAATGTTGAAGGATGGCTGGACAGATGGATAAGTAAATACAGGACTGTCCTCACTGTATCTTTTGTCTGTCGCTTTGACTTTTACAGTTTGGAACCCGGAGGGGCCGGGGGAGGGGAGCCCCCGCCGTCCTTTCTGCTTCCCCAGTCTGAGGAGTTTGAGCCGCGTGTTTCGGAACTGGAACTGGACCCGCCAAACTGGCGGGAGCTTGTCCCCCCCGACACCCTCCTCAGGCTGAAGAAAAGTGAAGTAAAGCGGCAAGAAGTGATCAACGGTACGTGAGGGGATTTCCCTGTCAGCCCTACCAGGTAGACCAGGCTCAGGAACGCATGGAAGTCAGGCTGAGTTTTATTGTGCCATCTAGAACATCTGTTGTTGCGCCTAGAACTCAGAGTTTTTAAATCTCGTCAAATGCCTATAGGTATTCTCAATCAATCCAGTCACAGTTGTCCCAAAGATGCTTCCCCCTGCCCCCCAAAAAACAAGTTAACTTTTCTTTGATTTTTATTTTATTTGAAAACATTTTGCTTCGCATCTTAAGAAGCTTCTTTGGTTCTAACTGAAATGCCAAAGAAGCTTCTTGCCTGAAAGTGAAATGTTTGCAAAGAAAACAAAATCCAGTTGTCTTTTGGGGAAAAAAGACATTGGGTTAACCTCAGGAACTTTAAGCTGTGTGGCTCAGAATTGCCCAGCTACAATGCTTGTTACTGTTACAACCATAACAAAATGTACTTGGGATTCTATGGTAAAAAACATTTTGCCTAAAAAACCAGGCAAAGTGATAGGAAATGGGGATAAATGAATAAAACACAAAACGAGAAAGCAAGGACTTGGCAAACCTCATGGAAGATTTAGATTTCCAGCTCATTTTTTTTTTTTTTTGCAGTTGTGCATATTTTTAAAATCTTATTAAATCTTATCGTGGGATCAAATACAAATAGAAAGAAAAGTCAAGGAAGTTCAAAAGGAAGAATACAAAAGTTAAGGTAAAAGAAAGATAGTGACTTTTGCCTTTTTCAGTGCAGCAGAGTAGAAGAAACATTACAACCTCAGTCTTGTGCTTTACATTTCTAATTATTTCAGACCACTTTTGTAACACCAGAGTCAATGTAATCATTGGAACCTAAAATCAAAGTTTGATTTTTGTCTATTTTGAGGAGTAAGCCTAAAAGCTGTTTCCCAGTAGAAACAAAACTAGATAAGTTCCTCTTTTAATTAACACTTAAATTAAGATTTAAAATTAATTTGATCATCTCTGCCAATTCCACCACCTCAATTATCCATTCTTTCACAGTGGGAATTTATGCATCTTTCTACCTCTGTGTGTATATATTCTCATTGCGGTCAAAAAATGTCTAGATTTCCTATGGGTTGATCTTCCTTCGCCTTTTCTCCTACAGAGCTGTTTATCACAGAGCATGCCCATCTGCGGATGCTCCGGGTGTTGCTTGAGGTTTTCTACCAACCGTTGTTGACCGAGGGATTCTTCACCGAGAGCGAACTGGTGAACATTTTCCCCAGCCTAGAAGACTTGATCGACGAACACAGTGAGAGCATGGCGGCAAACTGGGCAGGGTGAAAGCAGAGTAACTTCGATGCTAGATTTATTTAGTAGGAATAATAGGAATTGTTGTGGTGGGTTGGGTCATTGTCGTGGCATTTTTCCTTCTCTTGAGTCATGCTTTGTCTGTCTCCTCTTTTCCCAGAAGTGTTTCTGGAAAACATGAAGAGGCTGAGGGAGGAGAATAATTTGATTGTCTCCGAAATTGGAAGCACTCTGCTGGCTAGAGTAAGAGCAAGGGTTTAATCCGGGTTTTTTAGCATGTTGGGTAGAAAGCAGCTGGAAGGGGCAAAACTGGTAAGGCAGGTGTCAAGTTTCCAAGTGATGAAATCTATTTAAAAAAAAAAAACAGTCCATCTTCCAAGGTAATTTCTTCTCTTTAGGAAAACATCAAATTGGCAAAGTCCATGGTAATTCTGGATCTGACGCAACCCAGAATTACCCCAAATATTAGAAGTTAGAAACAACTCCCCAAAAGTCCCATTCTCCAATAGAAGTAATTCAACATTGCTTGATGTCATAAATCTCCATCTCCAGTGTCTGGGCATGGATAGCTCAGGTTCCCACGGGAAGAATGATCACCTAGCCAAAACAACTGTCTCTATCTCCATTCCTTCCCCTTAGGAATGTGGCAAGCCTGAAGCCCTTCCCCCATGACTGCCAAAGAGAAAATAAGAAAAAGAATATATACTAAGCCTAACTAAATGGCTACACATATGTCCATACTGAGCTTGACAGGAGATTCTAATGGTGCTCCCTCCAGACACAACCAGACTCTCAAAACCAGCTAAAAATCAAACAAGTGTCCACTGACCATGGACAGTGGGAGTGGAAGGCTTGGGATTTAAAGCCTGGGGCTGGGAATGATGGGGGCAAGGAAGGTATTTCTGTAGTTGATCTTCTTGCTGACTTTTCCCTAGTTCAATGGGTCTGAAGGAAACTGGTTTCAGAAGATCTCCTCTCGGTTCTGTAGCCGCCAATCCTTTGCATTAGAACAGCTGAAGGCAAAGCAGAAGAAAGAAACTCGTTTCAACCAGTTCATCCAGGTAAGCGCTAGGAGTGGAGAGGGATCTGCTGTTCCTGGGACAGGATTAGGATGGGTGGGTGGACAGACGGATGGATGTGATAAGTAGGTAGGTAGGTAGATAATGGATGGATGGATGCGTTGGGTAGGTAAAGGATAGATAAATAGAGAGGGAGGATGAGTAGTTTGATTGGATAGATTGATAGGAAGTGTCATACCCGTCAGAGTCTGAACCCGAGGTGGAAGATGAACAGCTGACAGGGAGCGGGAGAGTGGCTTCGTTGGCTGTGGAGGAAACTGGGGAAGGGCAAAGTCTGGCTGTGCAGAGAAGGACAGAGGGAGAACAAGGGAGAAGGGAGTTCAGAGGAAGACCCAGGCCCATCCCCTCTTCATCCTAGGGCACGCAGGCAGAAACGGAGAAGGGAGCAACGTGAGTTTATCTTGTGTTGACTTTGCTTATCCGTGTTCCTGGCATCCTCCCAAACATGTTGAGTTAATACCGTGCCTTCATGTCTGAAGTTCTTGCTCCTGCCAGCCAGACAAATTACCTCATTTTGCCTTGATTGGACAAATCAAGTTACAGTTACAGTTTTTGTTGACCATGTTTTGGATTTGATTCCCTGCAGCCAAAGGCTGTTCCTGGGAGAGTTTTTCTCCAGCCTGAAGGTAACCAGGAAATTGGGGGCAAAGTTGGAGTTAATAAAAGGACTCCTACTCATTATCTGACTGTGTTGCCTTTGTGCCACACCCTGGGTCAACACGATGGATGGATGGATGGATAGACAGAAAGATGATGGATGAATGGAGGATGGATTGATGGAGAGAGACAGAGAGAGGTTGGATAGATAAGTTGGATGGACGGTTTTGAGGGCATCTTCTTCATGGGAAAGACCAGCTATACAGATCTGAAAGGCAACCCCACCGAGGGGCTTTCCATAATACCTTTCCCAGGCACCTTTTCCCTGATTGGAGAATTGTTTTCCTTCTTGTTTTTTTCCCATAGGAAGCAGAAAGCAAACCTCGATGCCGGCGATTACAACTGAAGGACATTATTCCTATTGAGATGCAGAGACTAACCAAGTATCCGTTGTTGCTCCACTCTATTGCCAAATGCACTGGTGAGCAGGGAGGAGACCACAGCACACCAGCCCCTCCCCTCCCGGTTCTCCACCATCTCCCAGAGTTTGTCCAAATCCATATTTCTTGCATTGATAACACCATCTTAAATATCTTATCCTCTGCCGTCCCCTTCTATCTTTCCCGACATCTTTTCCAATTTCATGGAAAATAGACCTGTCTAAATTTCAAGTGGAAAGATCCATGTTAAGGAACATATCTCCACAAAACTTTCTTTTTTTTTTCTTGTCCAGAGGAAGCTGAGGAGCGTCAGAAGGTGGAAAAGGCAGCCGAATGTTGTCGTCAGATCCTCAACCATGTCAACCAAGAAGTCCGCGTTATGGAGAATTTGCTGGTAAGGATCCTTCCTTGAGCGATCATTTCTCCTTCGGTAAAAAATCTTGCCCTTGTTCTTCACCACTTTAATTTTGGTTTTAAAACAACGGACATTGTGATGTTTTTTCAGAAACTCAAAGACTATCAGCGGCGTTTGGACCTCTCCAATCTGAAACAAAGCACAGATCCCCTGCTGAGTGAATTTCGGGTGAGTCCCAATGAAGTATTCAACCCATTGGGCAGTGAGGACAGAGGAAGCCGTAACAGTGAATGAATTGTCCTTTTAAAACTCTATACAGACAGTCCTCGAATTAGGACCATAAATGAGCCGAGCAATAGCAGTCATAAAGCAAGTCATCATGAGACTGGACCTGATTTTAATGACCTTTTTTAAAGGAGGAATTAAGAGAAGGCTTTGTTTGCTGTGGTCATTTTTCTGTTCTGGAAACCAGAAATAAACACTGATAGGAGGGAAAAAAAAAAAGTAAACTGCAGCCATGTGTTCCTGGGGCTCTACAAATGACCATAAATGCAGACCTGAGTGCCCAAAATGCAGGTCACATGACTGTGGGAGGGAGGCCTGGACATTGTAACCTTAAATGGGGTCATAAATAGCTTTTGGGAATCAGTTGTATCTTTAAATGGTTGGTGAGCGACTGGTCACAAGTCCAGAACTACCTGTAATTTTGTCAGGGCAAGCTCTGAGTCATTACTTCCATCGTAAGGAGCCTGGTGGCTCGCCAGGTTAGGACGTTGGGTTGAAACTTAGCAAACCTGCGTTTGAGACCCAAGTGCCTCAGGATGAGCTCCCATCATTCGATTCGGCTCCTCGATGGGGACATGAAAGGAGACCCCACAGGCATCCCCTGGGCAACAGTGATGTCATTGGCTAATGAATAGAATAGAATGGAATTAGAATAGAATAAATAGAATAGAATAGAAATAGAATTGAAATGAATTGAATTGAATTCTTTATTGGCCAAGTGTGATTGGACACACAAGGAATTTGTCTTTGATGCAAATACTCTCAGTGTACATAAAAGAAAAGATACATTCGTCAAGAGTCATAAGGTACAACACTTAGTAATAGTCACAGGATTGTATAGTTAGTATATAGAATATAGTCATAGGATACAATAAGCAATCAAATCACACTAGGAAACAGTCAATATAAATCCTAAGGATACAAGCGACAAAGTTTCAGTCACACAGTCACAAGTAGGAGAGGATGGGCATTACAGAGTGATGAGAAGATTAATAGTAATAGTAATGCAGGCTTTTTAAATACTTGGACAGTGTTGAGGGAATTATTTGTTTAGCAGAGAGATGGTGTTCGGAAAAAAACTATTCTTGTGTCTAGTTGTTCTGGTGTGCAGGGCTCTATACCGTTGTTTTGAAGGTAGGAGTTGAAACAATTTATGTCCAGGATTTGAGGGGTCTGTAGATATTTTCACAGCCCTCTTTTTGACTTGTGCAGTGGACAGGTCCTCCATGGAAGGCATGTTGATAATCCTTTCAACCCAGAGGTTTGTTCAAATGGTGCCTCTGACACAAACAGGTCCATAGTAGGCGACATTTCAACAGCTTTGGCAATACACACTTGCCAAGCTCGGCCCGTCCCTATTGAATTTTGGCCTGCTATGCTGTGATTGGTAGTGTAAGATTCCTCAGGGGAAAATGCGAACATCCAACTGTAGTGACTCCTTGGTGGAGGTATTTGTCAGAAATGGAAAAGTAAGGCTAAAGCACAGAATCTAACCAGCTTTTTCTCACAGAACACAGATATCACCAAGCGAAACCTTGTATATGAGGGACCCCTGACGTGGCGAGTTACCAAGGATAAATCAGTAGGTGAGTGAGACCATCTGGAGCTCCAGGAATAAGAGCATGGGGAAAATATGAAGTAAACATCAAACTAGGATTTAAGGGTTTTGGAATCAGGTCTGGGGTATGCTGATGTTGGAGAGCAACATTCCATTTGGGAGGAGGCCTCAAGGGAATTAGCCTGGAGTTGCTAAAATGTAAATACAAGAAGGCAAGGTCTGACCCTTCTTGGATGCCTCTGAGCCTTATCTAGTCTCCCACACAAAAGCTGCCAGGGTGGGGAGATTCTTGTGCTATAGACAAGGAACATTAAAGTACATAGTTGGAACTCTACATGTGTTGGTTTGGTTGTTCGTGCCTGGCACCATATAGGAGATTAAAAAAAGATCAGGGGTGGGATTCTACCAGTTTGCACCTATTCGCTAGAACCGGTTGTTAACATTCTAAGCAGTTTGGAGAACCGGTTGTTAGAAGAAATTACTGGCCTAATCCTGTAAGGAAGGCAGAAAGGAAACATTCTGGTGTTGCTTACAGAAACTGCCTCTCCGTTAACCCTTATTACGTTCTTGGCAGGACTAGACTTCCTGTCTCAGGAATGTCTCTGGAGTCTTTTTTCCCTCCTTTGCTGGTACTTTGCTTGTGTGGAGTGACCATTCTAAGTTACAATGGCACAATTCACACTTACGACTATTGCAGCATCCCCACAGTCATGAAAGGCCAGGCGAGGAGATGCATGCCTCAATGTGAGTGATATTGAGTTGGACACACCTAGCCAATAACATGACCACCAAGCCATGCCTACCAACTGAGCCACGCCCACAGAACTGGTTGTTAAAAAATTTGAATCCCACCCCTGAAAAAGATCAAGGTGTGTTCAGAGTATTGTGACGTAAATTCAGCACCAGAAAAGTAAACACAGATGACTGAGGCTTCATTTAACTTCTTTATAAACTTTATAAAGTACATTTTACAATACCAGTTGTAGATTTCTACAATATGGGGCAAAGTCAAACAGAAGCAGACATGTTACAGGTTCAGAGCAGAACAGCAACTCAGGTGCTCAGAAACAGACGTCAGATTCACTTTAGTTCAGCAGGACACACAACAGAGGAGAGAAGCAGTTTCATTTTGAACAGACAGACTCAGAGTGTAACATAGCTTCAGAGCTGCAGAGCTTAATATAGAGCCATACCTACGCTACTTCTAGTTTCAGTTTCCAAACAGTCCTCATTGGCTGACTTAGTTGCTATGCCTATTCATTGGCTGACCTTGTTACCATGCTCTATTCCAGTTCATGATTATACTCTGACAAGATGGCATCCTTATGCACATTAAAAAAAGAAGGAGTTCTGGCTGAGTGGTCATAGCCACCATTTTGACTTCTTTTTTGACCTGTCTGTAGACCTCATCTTGACTTCTTTGATGCCGCTGTCCGATCGTCTCTGTTGAGGCAGCCAAAATAAGAGGGGAAATTCCCGAGCATGGCCTGAGGGTGTTTTCCTTCAACCAAATTCTCATAGCTGTCACTTCCTTCCTGCACCATTCCTCCACCTACGTCCTAGTTGGTTTAACCTCCCAACCCTTGAGGTGTATTCCCCACGTTCTCTGGAGTTTCTCCTCAATCATAACAGAAAAGTAAGGAGGGGTGCAGTTCAGAAAAATGGCCCTGATCCTGATTCCAGTGGGCCTTAATTTTCTATCTTGCTCGATATTATTGAGTAGGATTTCTGGAGTAGAATCAGTTCTCGACTTAAAACACCCAATCGAGCCTAAAATTTCCATTGTAAGGGAGGCAGTTGTGAAGTGAGTTTTGCCTTATGTTAACGACCTTTGTTGCCACAGTTGTTAAATTAATTGTTTAGTTAGTGACATGGTTGTAAAGTGAATCTGGCTTCCCCACTGACTTTGCTTGACAGAAGTTTCCAAAAGTGACCCTGGGACACTACAATTATCATGAATACATGCCAGTGGCCAAGGGTCTGAATTTTGATCACATGGCCATAGGGATGCTGCAACAGTTGTGAGTGAAGAAGGGGTTATAAATCAATTTTTTCAGTGCTGCTGTAACTTTGAATGGTCACTCAATGAATGTGTGATGACCCAAAGGGGCATGGCACAAAAGTAGGTCAAGTCCCTTTAATTCCTCCAACTTGGCCTCCAATGTCCAGTTATCATCGGCTGGAGAAAAAAAAACTCCCGAGAACAGTTTTTAAAGGAAAGAAATTCAGTCTGAACCCAAAGTACATATAAACTATAAATAGAAACCAACACAAACCATGCTGCAGCAATTAATGAGACAGGGCAGGATAAGGAATTGCAGACTTCCAAAAGATAACGAAACACACACAGTTGGGAGAACGCCAGAACCCAGATAAGACTTAACAAACAAAGATAATGCACGCTTTGCTTCCAGCAAGGTTCTGTGCTCAAACACCCTCTTTATCCTGTTTTCCCAGCTGCAGCTAATGAAGGGAATCAGGCCATTTTCTCCCCCATAACCCACATTGCTCCCTTCTCCATTCCTCCCTGTGTGCCCTAGGATGCAGAGGGATGGGCCTGGGTCTTCCTCTGAATGCCCAAACTGCGCCCTTCCCCAGTTTCCTCCGCAGCCACGGAAGCCACACTCCTGCTCCCTGTCAGCTGTTCGACCTCCCCTTCAGAATCAGATTCTAACAGGGGCATGACAGAATGCTTGTAAGAAAAGGATTACCTGTAGAGAGTAGATTACCTCACCTAAACCAACCTGCTCCCAAATTATAGAAATTGGAACAAGTGTATCAGAGCAGTTAAGGAAGACCATCTCAGCAGAGCGGGGGTGGGGGGGAAGACCAGCTCAGAAACCTATTTTAGGGGTCCCCTCTCCTCCCCTCCTTTACCTTCACTTCATCCTGAGCAACGGTGGCACAGTGGTTGGAGTGCAGTACTGCAGGCTACTTCTGCTGACTGCCGGCTGCCTGCAATTTTACAGTTTAAATCTCCCCAGGTTCATGGTTTACTTGGCCTTCCATCCTTCCGAGGTGCATAAAATGAGGACCCAAATTGTTGGGGGCAAGAGGCTGACTGTAAACCACTTAGAGAGGGCTGTAAAGCACTATGAAGCGATATATATGTCTAAGGGTTATGGCTAGTGCTCCTCCCCAGCAGCTTTTGTTTCATACTTCTCATGCCTCACGTTCTCCTTGATCCCTTCCAGATGTTCACGTCCTCTTGCTGGATGATATCTTGGTCCTTCTCCAGAAGCAGGAAGAGCGCCTGGTGCTCAAGTGTCACAGCCGCACAATCACCCCAACCCCCGATGGGAAACAAATGCTGTCCCCCATCATCAAGCTCAATTCTGCCATGACCCGTGAAGTGGCCACAGGTGGGTGCAGGAGACGGTCGTGGGAACTGGAAACAGATGCAGAGGATTACGGGCTTGGGTACTATTTGTTGGTCTGGGCCTCTGCTCAAATTCTCATTCCGGGTTGGGTTTGCTCCAGCCTTGAAATATAAAGGTTGTTTTCTTTGGGAGCGGATTCCAACGAGAATTCACTTGTCTTGTAGACATTAAAGCTTTCTACGTGATCTTCAGCTGGGAGAACGGAGCTCAGATCTATGAACTGGTGGCTCAGACAGTGTCGGAGAGAAAGAAGTAAGAAATCGGGGTGGGAAGAGGGACTTACTTGCCCATCAAGCAACTAGATTACAGGTAGTCCTTGACTTACAACATTTAGTGACCGTCCGAAGTTACAAAAGCACAGTGACTTATGACTGTTTTTCACACTTACGTTGCAGCTTCCTTGTGGTCACATAATCAAAATTCAGACACTTGGCAACTGATTCCTGTTTATGAGGGTTGTACTGTGCCGAGGTCATGCAACCTTCTGTCAAGCAAAGTCAAATGGGGAAGCCAGATTTGCTTGACAACCGTGTTACTAGCTTAACCACTGCAGCGGTTCACTCAGCAAGAAAGGTTTAATTTAGTTTAGTTTATAGTCACTGCACCTTGTACAACGAAATCAAACACCATCTTCAGTGCACATCATGACCATGAAAATAAACACAAACACACATCCTTCACCCTCCACACATTGAACCGAAAAACCCTGACACCACAACAACATTGCACTGTACAGTGGAATTCAATAGAGTTACTGCCCTGGGATAGAAGCTGTTTTTCAGCCTATTTTTCCTTGTTTTTATTATTGTCCTGTACCGTCTGCTAGATGGTAATAGTTCAAAAAAAGGGTGCCCAGGATGAGATGGATGTTTTGAACATTAAGGCAGAGGGAGCCATAAAGCACTTCCAAAGAGGGGAGAGGGCAACCAATGATCTTTTGGACAATAACGTTAACCCTCTGGAGTGCTTTCTTATCTGCCACTGTGCAGTTGTAAAATGGGGCAAAATGCACTTAACAGATGTCTTGCTTAGCCACAGAAATTGTGGTCGTAAATCAAGGACTACCTATACTGACTGGGATATTAGTTTGGAAGAAGGAGCATCTCCTCTACTTGTTCCCTCTCCCTTAATTGGGGTGATTGAGAGAAGTCTTCTGTCTTTATTTAAAACACCCACTTAGTTGAGCTGTGTTCACACAAAGTTGTGACAGAAAGATGATGCTGAGGTTGTGCCAAATCTCGTCACAACAGAAAAGCTTTGTTTGTGTTTGCTGGGAAATTTGGGGGGAGGTGGGAATTCACAGTCCCAAAATCTCTGGTGGACACTAGGTTGGCGGAGATGGTGCCACTGATTCGTTCTCTCTCTTTTTTTTTCATCCTAGCTGGTGCAACATAATTAGTGATACTGCTGGTTCACTGAAGCTACCCACTTCCAATGCCAAACCTCGGCTTTCGGTAACAAACCGAATCTCACCACATAGTCCCAGCTAGTAAGTTATGTTATAATGAGAATGGAGGGGGGGGGATACTGGGAGACTATAATCACCAACTTCTTTTAATGACCCCATAGTCCCTTGCGGGGTGGAGTCTGGGCAACTGAATGGAGCTAGCAGAGTGTTTACTGGCTGGATGCCCTTCCTATTGCCAGTGAAGAGTTTTGTTCAGCAGATATATTCCCATTGTGCCCAGAGAGAGAAATATCTGCCTCTACTTAGGATCGAACACACAGCCTCCTGATTAGGAGGCAGGAGCCTCCACCTCTAGGCCACCACACCACTCCTGTAGTGGAGTCTATAATGCAGAGATTGAAAGTTGTATTTGTGTCCTTTTCTTCAGATAAAAGAGATTTGCATAGATCCGAGTCCTTTTCTAAACCGCGATGAGGTCAAAAGCAGCTGAATAGAATTTTGCCATAAGGGATGCTGAAAGAATTATATATAAATTTGATCTGAGATTCCTAACCTGGGATCCATAAATAAAATCCCTTTGAGGAACCATAGATAGATTTCAAGAAGTCCACTGACCAAGAAAAGAGACCAGGAAACTCGTTCTGCAGATGGGAAGGCAGATGCTTGTAATCAGGTCAGGAAGCTAGGTGTGATGACCCAGGGCGTGGCACAAAAGCAACACAGTCAGATAATCAGTAGGAATCCCTTTATTATCTCTAACTTTGCCCCCAATATCTAGGTTAGCTTCTGGCTGGAGAAAAACTCTCCCAGGAACAGCCTTTTACTGAAGAAAATTAAGCCCAAAACAGGGTAAACACAAATTGTAACTTAAAGTCCAAACAAGACAAACTGAAGTAATTAGTTTGGTAGGGCAGGAGCAAGAATTTCAAACTTGAAAGCAAGGCAAAACTCACACAGTTGGAAAGACGCCAGGAACACAGATAAGCCACGACGATGCAAGAAAAATTCACGTTTGCTCCCAACAGCCTGCTGCATGCAGCTTGCTTTTTTTTAATATACTGTGTTCCCAGCTCCAGCTAATGAAAAGAATCAGGACTCTTTCCTCCCCTGTAAGCCACGCAACCTACGTTGCTCTTTCCTCCATTCCTGCATTCCCTAGGATGAAGAGGGGATGGGTCTGGGTCTTCCTCTGAACTCCCTCTCCCTTGTTCTACCTCTCCCCTGCTCTGCCCAGCCGGACTTGCCCTTCTCCAGTTTCCTCCACAGTCAGTGGAGCCACACTCCCACTCCCTGTTAGCTGCTTGGCTTCCTTCTCGGAATCAGACTCCTACAGGGGCATGACTCTAGGCAGTATGTGACCAAGACTGACATCTCCCATTTTTTTCTTGGCAGCTATTCAGAAACTCTCCTGGGTGGAGCAGAAAATGGCAGCCCCCTTAAGGAGGCACTGCAGTCAGAAGGTAAGGAGGAAGGTTGGAGGAGGAAAAGGGAAAAAGATGGGGCAGACAACTTGCATTCTTACCTCGTCAATGAAACTACTCTGTTGGGATTGTAATTTCAGAAAAATCAGTGTGGTATGATTAACACCAGGAGTGGCCAGCTTTGGCCATTTTTAAGACTTGGTAGACTTTAACTCCCAGAATGTTTCAGCCAGCCAAGCTGGCTGGGGCATTCTGGGAATTGAAGTCCTCGAGTCTTAAAAGTAACCAAGGTTGGCCACCCCGATTTACACGTTCTGATTTAAATTTAGGGCAGGTAGATCTGAGCTAGATTTCTGAATCGATTCCAGAAAAGGTATATTTGAGGAGGGTGCAGGAGCATCTTGAGCCATCCTGATTGAGCCATCCTAAACATCCAGTTTAATAATTTGAGTCTTCAGTTTGATCGGGAGGTTCATCTTAGGACCAAATCTTTCAGTATTTTACAGACAGATTGTAGACATTGTTTACATGGCTTTTACTGCCGTCTGAGTTTGGGGGAAGACAACAGCGGGGATCTGATTGTGTTTTGCTTTTGCTATCCCAACTCAGAACAAGAAAAAGATGGAATGCTGGAAGGCGGAGAGTTTGAGGAACGGAACCCTGATGGTGGAGGAAAGATGGACAAGGTGGTGGAGACCTTCATGCTTGACCTACAGACGTTCTGCAGATCTCCACCTCCTGGCCAGGCCTCTCTAGCCTCTTCTGCACAGGACCGAGGTACTTGATAAACACTTTTCCCCTTCTCCTCTGTGGAGCAAGTTTGTTGCCCACAGGAATGTGAAGGGGACAATCTTGTCTCCTTCCAGTTTTGGCCCTGAAGAGGCTACTTCAGATACCAGACGAAGGAGAGGCCCTCTTTCCTGTAGAACCTACAGATCTTTCTCCAGAGAATGGAGGCCCCCAGGAGGGAGAAGAGGAATGGAACGGGACTTTCAGAATTGAAGGAGATAACAGCAGGAGGCTTCCAGGTGAGTCCTTGACTTACAGGTTGGCCTTAAATTAAGCCCAATGTTTTCATCGCTAATCGAGACAGTTGTGAAGTGAGTTTTGGTCCATTTTGCGACCTTTCTTGCCACCGTTAAGTGGCAGGAGGACTAGCTGTCAAGGCTGATCGTTTTAAGAGCTGACCAGCTGATGCAATGAGGGGAATGAGTCTGCAGGATCTTTGGCTATTATCCTTTTAAGAGCCAGTGTAATAGGAGGAGGCCCTACTGTTGTGTTCATTGGTTTGAGTTTCTTCCCTGCTGTAATTGCTGTTTGTTTAGATCAGGGGTCAGCAACCTTAAACACTCAAAGAGCCACAAAGGTCCTAACAGGAAGCCCCCCATTCAATTCTGGAGCCACATGGAAGTCCGGTTCCCCCCACCATAGAGTCTCCTCCTAGAGCGGCGTCCTTTTTCCTCTACCTATCCTAACCGAAAGCCCTACCAATTGTGGAGCCGACCAGCAACAGGGAGCTACAGTAGAGGGGTGAAAGAGCCGCATGTGGCTCCTGAGCTTTAGATAGTGCTTGTAGCATGTGTATGTGTATGTATAGCATTCCTATATTCCTATTGAAGATAAAGACCACTATTTGATACAAACCACTGTTGGCTGTACTTGCTCCTGGACTGATAGTTGTGATAGACTTATGCAAGCTCTGACACTAGCTATATTTATTCCTGAAGTTAAAAGAAAAAGATACTAAGCAAATATCAACCATTATGCTGTGAAAGCATTTATCTCCACAGCAGGTTCTTTGAATGGCCCTCCAGATCCAGAGTGGAGTTCTGAACATCTGGATAAGGAAAGTCCCCGTTTCTCCATTGTTCTGTCCCTCCAGCAATCTGACGGGGTGAAGCATCACTTAAAGCTTCTAGAAGATGCAATTCAGGGTCTGAAGGTGAGCATGGAATGCCCCCTAATTCCATCCCATCCCTTTCCCTGAGTCATCGCCTGTCCAAGATGGATGGTGGAACATTGTCCTTAAGGGGTTTGGCTTTTTTCCCAGACATTAAAATGTTTGGTAAATTCTTGGTGGAGACAGGCGAAGATGGAAGCAGGTGTGGGAATTTTACTTCAGGAAGGGCCTAGAGGGGGAGTGAGTGAGGGTTTTCTTCTTGCAGTCCCTCATCCATGGCTCTCTCTGAAGTTTGAAGCTTTTCGATGAAAAGGAAAAGCAAGACTTCCCAGTCTTCTTCCCAGTCTTCCCAAGACTGAAACTTCATGCAGACTGAGATGCATAATGTAGCAGAAGAGAAGGCAGGGCTGGGGGCAGAGTGAAGGGAGTCATCAGTCTAGAATCCTTATGTTGTCACAAATGGTCCCAAGTCCAGCCTTTCTTGAATTCTCTTGACTCTTGTTTGGCCAATCAATTTATCTATCAGCTTAATACTGAACTTCAGTTGACTTAGATTCTTGTGTATAGGCCTTAAAGCTTTGAACAGCAACTTAATGCATGACCCTAATTCTTTGCACCTGATAGATGAGAGGCCATATTCCTTGCAAATTTCACTAAGGGTGACTCTCTCTTGTCTGTCTTACTAGGGTATAGAAACAGAATACTGGAGGCTTCAGCAGCTGGTGGGAAAGTTTACATCATCTCAACAATCTGGTTCCACATGAGATTTGGCCAAGCAAGGTAGGCAATGGACAACAGCAGGCAAGGGTTGAGATGCCAACCCCCATCCCATGGACCCACAACAATCAAGGATGATAGTTGAGGATGATTGGACATGACTGGCAGATGCTGGTCTATTTGTTTGAACATTTGAAGTAAACACTTTTGCAGGGGAAAAGTAAAATAGGCCCCCAGTTTTAGTCCAGGGAAACTAGGGCCTTCTCTGTGAAAAGTCTCGGAATCCCTGCTTTTTGTGCTCTTGAATTACGACCACAATTGGGACCAGAAGTTCAGCCACTTAGCAATGTATTCATGAAGCAAGTCATCCCCTGACCGGATCTGATTTTACGACAATTTTACTGCAGTTGATTAGAGAATTGTTCTTGTGCTTAAGTGAAGCCTGTGGTTGTCGAGTGAATTCATTGTTAAGCTAATCCAGCTTCACACACATACCCCTTTTGACTTTGTTCATCAGAAACCAGCTGGGAAGGCCCCAAATTGCAATCATGTGAGCCCAGGTGCCGTTGTAAATACGAGCCAGTTGCCAAGCAGCCAGTGACTGCAGGGGGTGGTACGACAGTCATAACATGGAGAGTGGGTTTTACAGAAACGTCACTCCCCTTTTCTCTTTTTCTATGCTGATGACCTTTATGGTTATGATGGCTTTTGTATCTGAGTTTTTTTTTTCTTTTTTTTTTTCTTTTTTTCCAGGCCCGTTGGAAGCAAATGAAGGAAGAGACTGTGTGAGCTAATCCATTTATCCTGCCAGGAGGTTCTCTCCCAGCACGAGGCAACCCCACGGGGATCGAAGCTACTGCTTGATTTGTATAGGGAGCGATGCTGTGGATTTTGTACATAGAATTTTCTGCCTAAATCACATTATAAGGGGAAATGTTTAGAGCAGGAGTATCCAATTTTCACAACTTTTAAGACCTTGGGGACTTCAACTCCCAGAATTCCCCAGCTGGCCATGCTGGCTGGAGAATTTTGGGAGTTGAAGTCCACACATCTTCAAGTTATTCAGGTTGGACACACCTGATTTAGAGGTTGAAGCATCTTATTTAGGAAAAAGTCCTGCAAATCTTTCAGGTGTGTGGAGAGGAAAAGCTTACATTAGGTCGGAAAAACAGATGCTTTGGGATGGATCACCTTCCCTTTTTAAGCCAGGGAAATAGTTTACAGTGCTGATTCTCAGGGGTGACATATTACAAAACTGGGATCTGATGATCTTCTCTATTGGCCAAAATAGGTGGTGGGCGAACCAAGAACTCAGATGCCTGAGACCAGAGCCCATAATTCAATGGGCTGTTTCCTAAGAGGCTCTCAAGATACCTCAAAGAGGGTGTGTAAGTAGGAGGCGAGCGCAATTGTGCCTTCCCTCAAAAGTTCATCCTCAGCTCCCAGGAGTGTAACTCACCCATTAGTGTATTATCTTCTACACACACATATCACCGTTGTTGTTAGAAAATGCAATTGCAGCCAAGTTTCCGGAGGCAGGAGGAACAAACTCACTTCTAAAAGCTCTCCTGTTTATTTTCTTGGATTAATATTTTATCCTCACATAGATACACACAGGTAAACCCTGCAGACATACCTATTTTTTCTACCAATCTTGGTCTAAATAACTATCTGAACTCATTTAATAAGGTCCCAAGTTTTCTGCCAGTTCTTCCTGCCCCATCATGCTTTTTCTCCAGCCTGCCAAACCAAACCCAGCTCAACCATCACCACCAGAAGGGTGAAATTCTTACAAAAATGGAATAAGATAGGTAAAAGCTCAGGTTGGTACTTTCTTCCTGACACACCTTAAAAAAACTGTTACCTCCAGCCTTCCTGGCCTCTCTGCCTTGCAAAAATGTTGGTTCTACATTGAATGACCCACCACACAAGCCATGTTAGCTGGGGACTTCAGGAAATTGTCCTCTCAGCTTATCTTGAGGGCTCGTCAGGTTAGGGAAGGCAGATTGCTAACGATGGACCTGTGGGCTGCAATTCTAAAGAACTTACAGTCCAAATATAAATGTTTAAGATTGGGTGAAATGTTTCCATGGCTCTGGAGTTGAAGGGAGTGCCTTTCTGAGTTGCTTTAGATATCTCTGAGAACTTCTCTAGCGGGAGGAAGATTAGCAACAAGCATGCTTCCCAGAAGACTACTTTGCTTCTTGCTGCCAGCCTTCCCTTGAGTACAAATGGAGATTATTGAACCTTGAGTGCAATACATCCTGAATCTCTTTGTCTCAACGCAAGGGTTCCCATCACCTCAAACTTTATTGTTGGGGAGCTGAGCAAGGGAAAAGGTCCCTCCCCTTTGAAAAGTTAGCCATTCCTGAAGCTTCATTCCAATTAGACCTTTCCTGTTCATAGCCCCCTCCATCTTCCATCATCTTTTCACTAGAAGGGAAAAAAAAACCCAACCCTTCTGGGAGTGAAAAATCCAAACAGCATGCATCTTAAGAGCCTTCTGAATCACGGGTCAGACCATGAGTCTGTTGCAGAAGTTGGGACTTCACATTCATCCCGTTCAACCTTGAGCCATCCATCCCGTCCTCCTTGCCTGTCCCGACTCGCCTGTCCATCACGAGCCACTGCACAAGCAGCACATCTTTTGAACCCTCCCATAATACGACGCACGGTGACCTCACTGCTTTTGACCATCTGCTGTTCTGCACTCTGCTCAGCAGGGGGTGCCCTAGCTATGTGTCTGTGTAGGTATGTGTGCAGCGCATACCTACACACGTATGCGTGCATAACAGGTGCTACTTCTTTGGGGTTTCCGTGGGTTGAGACAATTCATTGTTCAAACCCCGGAGGGATTTCTCAACCTCTTCGCTCCATCCCTCTGCAGTGGTTGCATAAGTGTGTAAACTTGTTGGATAGAGTTGGTCCCAGAGAGCAAGAGCGTTTTAAAAGGTCAGGAAAGATTTGTCTGGGTTGAGATCCACTCAGCAGCCAAACCTTCCTTTCACTTTTCTTGCTTGGGTCTTTGGTTCAAGGGTGTTAGTCATTGCTAAGCAACCACAGTGTGCTTCCTTGGGGAAAAAAAAAAAGTATTTCTGCACAGAATGGAAAATGATGAGTTAATTGGGGGGATACAGGGAAGTTTCTGAGAAAGAAGCTGAATCCATCCAAGAGGAGAGGAAAAAAAGTTTTTATATAGGGAGGAGAAAAGTGATGGTGTCAAGCCCACAGAGGGAATATAGAGCAGGGGGAAGAGGTGGGAGCCCAATCCACCAGCATCTTCAGAGACAGGCCTTTATCTAATTGCTTCCAAGTGTTTTTATACTGTCTTGATAATGTGCTTGTATTTTAAGAAAAACTTGTTTCGTTTTTGGGGAACTGGGAAACAGTTCCAATGTTAAGGGAATGATGGGGAATCCAGAGCTGTTTTATGTAGAGTGAGATCATGTTTAGTTGTGTCTATTTTTTAAAAAAATCCATTGCTGTACAAAGCGTGTAAACCGATATATTCCATGATTTTTTTTCTTTGACCTCCCAGTATTATGAAGTATAAAGTTTTAAAAGGGATGGAGAAAAGGATGTTGGTTTGAAGACCTGTTTTCACAGCTGATGTCTTTTGCAGTGTTAAGAAATATTCTCAAGATCGCCCCTAGAACTCCCTTCCCTACAGATATTTCAGTTACATTTCTGGCTTTCCTCTCTTGTTTTAGGGCAGAAATGAAAGAATACATTTTTCTTTTGCATTTCTATAATCAGGCCATGCCCTGCTCTGTGTTTCTTCCCATAGAAGAAAATGTGATGACTGTATATTTTATGCCTCAAAACAGACATGAAAAGCCATTTCCTAGTTTTGATGAAAGTGGAGAAAAATGTTGAGGCACATTCAGGATTCCTGCAGAACACTTTTGGTGCATAACTCTATTTTTTTATCTGCTTGCTTGTCACTGGGTCATAGCCCCCAGTTCCAAACTCTTGGGAATTGAGAAGCTTAACCAGTGATGTGAAATCCTCCATTTGCCAAATTCAGTATTCTTAACCAGAGTTCATAATCCAGTGGTTTGGGGATAAATATCCATTATATTAATGAAGATCCTTATTATAGGGATGGGCTATTTTGCAGTCTTTATCTGTAGACGATTTTACTTGCTACATCATACATTAGCTCATAACTTCTGAGAATCTGGATCCTGGGATAGTTTAACCAGCTTCAACAATTTGCTCTGGTTTTATTTTGCTCTACCATTCGCCCACCCCAAAATAGCAGGAATTTTAAAATTGTAAATACCATTTGGGACCAAAATATTTTAGGCTGCTGCTCTTTTTCCAAGCTGAGCCAGACAGCTGAAAGATTCTTAAATATTTATTTGTACCTGTTCTCTCAATTCGATACCCGTCTCTTGTCTATTTGTGTTTGAAATTTTCTGACCTGGGAAACACATCTGTAAATGGATGTGCAATTTTTGTTCTTCAAACCCATCCTGGACAAGTGGCACAAAGTTCACCTTATTCCTACCTTTTCTTGGAGTTTCATGGTAAATGGTCTTGAGAATGTTTTCATAATGGCGACATGGTAGGTTATGCTCAGTTAGTTGAATGTTTAATTGTGGATATCAGTTCACTTGTAAAGCAGAAGGCTTTACGGAGCAGTTTTTGATAAGAAAGCATCATGGGAATGGTAGAAAGGAGGAAGGCCTCTTGAGAACGAAGCCCAACAATGTTGTCATCTGTTTAATGATGGAATGAAAAGGCAGGGTAGGTATTATGGGATCTTGCAATGTTTCCTATCCTTCCTTAGGAGCATAGGGGTTGGGATTCCTGTTTGCATGCATCCCATCATTTTTATTAGCTTCCTTGGCCTAATCCTGTCTACATCTGCTGGACTACAACTCCCAGAATTCCTTCTAGCAAAATGTATAGGAATTCTGGAGGGATCTAAAGTAGAAAAGATTTGAAAATTGCATAAGTTGCAAAAGGGGTAAAGACAGATGAAAGTGAGCTGAGTAAACCAAAGACAATCTTGTAAAAAATATAAATAATATTCATATATATATATATATATATATATATATATATATATATATATATATATGAATATCATAAAAAATAAACCTTATCTTTCCATTTCCTTTGTCCTTCTCATGTATTTGGTTATTTATTTCTTGGTTTTTGGTTCTCCCGAGCTGTGATAGTAGGGTTACCACAAATCTTCACCCCCTTGTGTTCTCCAGCCTGAAAACAGCACAATTTCCCCAAAACCCTTGTAGGGTGCTCTGCCTCTTAATAGGTTGAGTGGGAGAGTTTGTGGGTAGGAGTCTCTGTTAATATATGGATTTAAACCAATATCTTGCATTGCCGTAATGGCTCTCCAGGAAGATGAGGAGAAAGGAAAAAAGACCTAACTGGGTATTTAAACCATGTCTAATCTTTCTTGGAACTGAATGTCTGGTAGTGTAGAGGAGGAAAGAGGAGAAGGGAAAGGAGAAGAAGAGGAAGGAGGATAGGAAGAAGTAGCAGAAAAAAGAAGATGGAAAAGGGAAAGGAGAAGAAAAGAAAGGAGGAGGAGGAAGAAGAGGAAGCAGCAGCAGCAGGAAGTCAAAGAAGAGGGAGAAAAAGAGAAGGAGGAGGAAAAAAGAAAACCAGCCTCTGCTTCTGGTCCTTAATAAACTTTTCAACAACTCCTGTAATTACATTTCCCAGGATTCTTTGGGTAAAATGAAACTATCCAAGCAACTTGGACTTCTATTCCAGAAGAACAAGATGCAGCTAGAATCACTCTCATCCTTTGGTGAGGTTAAGATTCCTTCCATTACCCTCATAAGGTTAAATTTTAATTATTATTCTGGTAATTAGCAGCTCAACCCAAGGACAATTACAGTGCTGAAATTCTGGGATTGTTTGTGCGTGTCTTTCAAACGGTCTTGCTGCTGTATACCTGTGGAAAAATAAGGCCATTGAATTGAATGAGACTTCTCTCTCTCTCTCTCCCTTCCTCCCTTTCCCTCCTTACCTCCCTCTCTCTCTCTCTCACACACACACACACACAGAGACTACACCCCTACCTACCCTGCCTTTACTGCCTTTCACCTGTGAGTAGAGATGCAGCGAATAGATATTTTATTGCTTTTGAGGCCAGCGGGAGCAGCTGGTGTAAAATTTTCCATCTCTCTTTTTCTTTTTTTATACACTCCATAAATTAATGCAATATTTACAAGAAGAAGAAGAAGAAAAGAGGAATGGGACTTTTTAACAACTTCTTCATATCCACCACACAAAGTACAGTTTCGTTTCTCTTGTTTAAAACACGGAGTCACAAGCACAGCGATGGGGGTGAAAGTGGTGTTGGCTCGCTTTGGAGAAAGCGGGGTGTGTGGGGTGAGTATGTTCACAGAAAGGTCACACCAGAATAGACAAGACGATATTGCACTCCAAAAAGTTCAGGATGGGAGCGTGGAATAAAGCAAATTGACTGGCACCCTCTCTTCCCCAAGTTCCAGCCTCCTAATTTTGAAGTGCAGCTGGATTAACAAGCTGTTCCTAGCCATTAACCAAGCCGATATGCTTCGTTGGGGCCATTCCGCAACATCTCCAGATGTTAACCCTTAAAGAGGTACGCTTCCTACTCTCGGTTGCGCTCCGAGAAATGTCAAATGTAAAGAACAATTATACCCAGCAACGGTCGGTCTTTGGCTGCCCACAGAGATAATCCCGACTTACAACCGTTCTTTTAGTGACTGTTGGAAGTTGCCACAGCACTGAAAAAAACATGATTTATGATGATCGGTCCTTTTGCATCTTTGCAGCATCCCCGTGATTAAAATTTGGGCAGTTGGCAATCAACATGTATTTAGGATAGTTATAGCATCTGGGGTCATGTCATCGCCATTTGTAACATTTCCAACTGACCTCTGACCAGGAAAGTCACTAAATTGACTTAATGACTACATGATTCACCTAACTGCAATGATTCACTTAACAACATTGGCAAAAAAAAAAAGTAACATGGGGATTAGTTGGAGAAAGGTCACTTAACTGCCTTTGCTTAGCAACAGAAATTCCCAATTGTAAGTTGGGATGCTACCTTTCAGATACTACCTGTATCTGAATCCTGGTTTATAAACCTCAATATGTGTTCTAGCTCAGGGGTCACCAAACTTTTGGACCTCAGGGACCACCAAACTCACAAACCAGAGACCCTGGGAAAATCCCACAAAAAGTCTGCAGGAAAATTCCCCACCCCGTTTTCCTACTGATCGATTATCCAGCTTTGTTGGGGGGGGGGGGGGGGGAGAGACTTTTGGCTTCATGCAAGGAAAGCAGCAGAATCAGCAGAAGTCTTACTTTCTCTCCCCCAAACTCCACCAGAAATGATCTTTGTGAGACTTGCCGGCACATCCTTTTGGAGCAAGGATCCCTTGCAGGGGCCCCAAAGACTCATTTCTGGCGGAGTTTGGGGGAGAGAAAGACAGACTTTGGCTGCTTTCCCTGCGTGCAACCAAAAGCAGAAGAAGAAAGAAGCAGCCCTGTGGCCAGGTGAGGGGTGTAGGGTGAGTGGGGCAAGTTCCCCACCTCCACCCTTTCCCCCCTCCCCTCACTACCTCGTGTTTTTTGCAATGCAAGCAACGGAAGCCTTGTGTTTCCGTGGGCCTTGTGTTCCCAGGCAGCCTGGATTAATTGCTTTGGCAGTAACTTCTCTGCAGGCCATCAAAATTTTCTTGCAGACCACCAGTGGTCCCCAGCCCACTGGTTGGTGACCCCTGTTCTAGCTGACCCTTTGAATGACAGGAGGTACAAATTTCCAAAACAGGGCAGCCTTTAAGTTTCAGCTGGGACCAAAGGAACAGCTACCTTTCTTAAATTACTGCTAAGGACACCTGCAAGGGAGGAAAACAGAATTCGGACACTCCAGATTTGCCAGCAAATTCTCCTGCATTCTGTTCAAACAATTGCCTGGGAGAGATTTCAGTGAATTCAGTAGGAGGAGAGCTGTGTTATGTCTATGGGGGCTAAAAAGCATAACCTTTTAATAAACATGATTAATTAGAGAAAGATCCTGGTAGGATCCTTGGGTAGATGGTCCTCTCTGGTAGATGCTTGATTTTGGAGACCAAAATCAGTGGACCAAGCTGGCTGAAGGTAAAGAAACTTTGGGGTTTTTTCTCCTTGCCACTACAATCAAACTGAATCTCTCTACAGGTCTCCATGACCAGGTTTTTCTTTTTTAAAAAAGAAGAACCTATTGCACATTTTATCTTTGAGATAGGAACTTTTTTCTTGAATTGGGAACTTTTTCCCCCGCTGTTGTGGAACTGGCCAGTCCATGAACAGGGAGGTCCATTGTGGAGACGATCTGGGATGGACGGTGGTGACAACAGGGCTCTCAGAGGAAATAAATTTGGGAGGGGGACGGGCAGGAAAGGTGTGACCAGGAAACTCAGATCGGTCAGCCAGGCAGGTGGGATCTGGGGGTCTCTTTTCAACCACCACCCTCATTCTCCAGCCCCAGTCTTCAAGAGATGGTCTTTTTTTGTCCTGGCATCACTGATCATTTTTTAAGCAGGGAGAAAATCCCAGCCTCGTCTGAAGGACTGGAGAAGGGGTGATTGTATGGCAGGGCACTTCAAACTTGACAGCTTGAAAACTTGTGGACTTCAACTCCCAGAATTCCTCCTCCACTCATGTTAGCTCGGGAATCCTGGGAGTTGAAGTCCACAAGTCTTAAACTTGCCAAGTTTGAAGAGCCTTGTTGTATGGGGTGGGGGGTTGGACTCAGTATATTCCTTGAATAGAACTTTCCCTATAAAAATAGACATCGAGTGGACACAGAGGGGTGGGCTGAGTTGTTTCCTTTAACCTTAGTTTTGAATCATGGGGGGGGAACAGACCAGAGACGGACCAACCATCAAACTCCTTGGGGCTCGGTTTCAACTGCTCGCAAGAGCCTTCCCTTGCTTGATAAGGGCCAGGCCGACTCCCACCTCCCCATCTAGCTGAGTGGACTTTGCTCTGGCCGTCCGCTCGCCCTCCAGCCGCTTGTAATTTGGCACCTGGCTCTCTAACGTCTCCAAGCTGTCGGGGCTGAAGTCGCAGCCTTCGTTTTCCGAACTGCATTCACTCAAATCTGTGATTTCCAACTCGGAATCGGACGCTGGGTCCTCTTTAGCCCCTCGAGCCCCGGAAGGACTGGATGGCCTGGGGCCCAGCAATTCCTTGTTGCGAGCGCTCGGTCCGTGGACGTCCCCGCGGAGGGGCAGAGTTGCGCTATGGGTCGGGAGGCAGAGTCGGGGCACGGAGCTCCCTGCCAGGGCTGTGGTTCTCTCTGGGTTTTCGTTGGTCAGGAGGGAGAGGGGCGTGGGAAGCTGGGCCAGGGAGCCAGACAAAGGGTTGGGGTAGAAATGAGGGGAATAGAGAGAGGTGGGCAGCTTGGAGCTGTTCAGGGGGAAAGTGCTGGACAGGTAAGGGTTAAAATTCCAAGGATATTCGGGAAAGGAGGTGTTCCGGCCATAGGGAGTCAGCAAACTGGGGGGTTTCGTGTAGCCAGCCATACCTGTGGAGAGAAGGAAAGAGAGGTGAGCAGACACTCTGTGCTCAGACCAAGAATTGGATAAAATAAACGTGTTTGAGATAGCATTATTTCCAATATAATATCAATATCCATTGAAAGCTTGTGTTCAGCCAGTCTGGTCTGGTAGTCAAGGCCCCAGGCTAAAAAAAAACCCAGAGACTCTGAGTTCTACTCCCACCTTAGTCCTGAAAACTGGCTGGGTGACTGGGCCAATCGCCAGGTGACTGGGAGTTCTAGCCCGTCTTAGGCATGAAAGCCAGCTTAGGTGACTTAGGGCCAATGAACAGGAATCTGAGAGTTCTAGTCCCACCTTAGGCAGAGATGCTAGCTAGGTGACTTTCGGCCAGTCCCTCTTTCTCAGCCCAACCCACCTCCCTTACAGGGTTGTTGTGAAAATAGGAGGAGGAAGGTGTGTTGGATATATTTGCCACCTTGAGCTATTTGTAAAAATAATAAAGGCAGGGTATAAAACGGAGGAAGGAAGGAAGGAAGGAAGGAAGGAAGGAAGGAAGGAAGGAA
>BLBF01000071.1:4869278-4881516 GCA_015471245.1 Laticauda colubrina
TTCTCTCTCTCATTCCCCCTCTTGCGTTCTCTCTCCTTCTCTCCGTCTCTCTCCTTCTCTCCGTCTCTCTCATTCTCCTTGTCCCTCGTTCTCCCTCTCCTTCCCTCCCTCTCCTCTCTCTCATTCTGACTCTCCCTCTCCCCACCGCCACCCCACCGTCCTGCGAACTGGGCGAAACTTTGCAGGTTCGTCCCAGCTGGGTTGGCAGGAAACCGCCACCGTGGAGGTCGTGGCAGGCAGGGGACGCAAGGACCCAGAGCAGTTGCGCTTCTGGAAGAAACGGCTCCAAGCACAAGAGGGCGACCGGGCAGCGCCGACTTCCACTCTTGGGCGCCCTTCGGTTTGGCAGCCCGTCCATGAAACGCTCGGGGCGGTGAGGCGACGGGGAAGGCCGAGCTTGGCTGTCCCTGGAGCTTTCCAGCAAAGCAGCAGAGAAGACAAGGCGGCAGAGGATGGGGGAATCCACAGGGCCCAGGAAGAGGCGGGGGTGGGTCTGCAGCTCCCCCCCCCCCACACTTCAGGCTGGCGAGTCCCTCAGGCAAGCAGTCGTCCCTCCGTTGACGGCAGCTTGAAGTCAGTGTGAACTGCCCCCACTCGCAAAAAGTCCTAGAAACTGTTGGGGAGCCGATAAAGGGGAATATTTGTAGCTCAGGGTTGAAATGAGGGAGCCTTGGTGGTCTCTGAGGTTGGTGGTTTTCTTGCAGACATTTCATGACCCAACTAGGTAACATCATCAGTGCCACAAAGGAATTAGGTTGAGCACCGATGTTACCTCCTAGTTTGGGTGATAAAAGGTCTGCAAGAAAACCACCAAGCTCAGAGAGCGCTATGAACTCCACAGCCATCCTCCTCCTCCTCCTCCTTTCCTAAACCCAACTCCCTTCTACCACTGATGATGTTGCCTGGTTGGGTCATGAAATGTCTGCAAGAAAGCCACCGAGCTCAGAGACCACCAAGCCCCCCCCCCCCCATTGTTGGGGAGGTCAGGGGACACCAAAGATTCCTGGTGTTCCCTGAGGTCACTTACACTTCCTGGGTAGGGCATCCAACACAGCTACAAATATAAATCTGTGACCTAGAGATCATCCGGATCATTGAATAGGAATCAGTTAAATTACTCGCTGGGCAGTCAATGGAAGTAGGGACCGAAGTTGTGGCGCTAAATCTGCTCCAGAATTTATCTTTAGGAATTCATGACAGGCAGAGTTGGATCTTTTATGGCTCTTTTTGTTTTAAGGATTGTTCCAAAAGTTGGCAGAGATGTTCTTTCCTCGTTAGGTTTAGGATAGTGCTTGTGACTGTGCTCGGTCAGTGCGAATGAGTTGCGGTGGAATTTATGACCATGGACGCAGATCAGAGGTGGTATTCGGCGGGTTCTGACTAGTTCTAGAGAACCAGAAGCGGAAATTTTGAGTAATTCCGAGAACCAGCCAATACCACCTCTGACTGGCCCCACCCCCATCTATTCTCCGCCTCCTGAGTCTCAGCTGATCGTCTGGGTCTTCTTTGGTTGCCCTGCACAGGAGAACGGAGCTGAAAAGCAGGTTAGTGGGATGGAGAGGGAATGGGCATTTTGCAGTATATCCTTCCCCTGGAGTGGAGTGCAAATAAAGGGTCTTCAAACTGGACCGTTTTAAGACTTCTGGATTTCAACTCCCAGAATTCCTGAGCTAACGTGACTGGAGGAGGAATTCTGGGAGTTGAAGTCCACAACTCTTAAAACGGTCCAGTTTGAAGACCCCGTGTTTTACAGAACCCTTCCCCTGCTACGCCCACCAAGCCACGCTCACAGAACCTAGTAGTAAAACAATTTGAATCCCACTACTGACGCAGATACAGGATCGTGGGTAAGGAGGATGCTCCGTTGTGTCCAAATGGTTATAGAGCAGGAACCATCGCTGGTGGGGAAACCCTGGGAGTTGAAGTCCACAAGTTTTAAAATTGCCAAGGTGGGACACCAAGATGGTTTAGACTCTTTAATTCGAATGGAGTAAAGGTTGGTGCTTCCAACACCCGGCGCGCTTCCGTTTCGATCGCCTTTGGCCGAAACAATACCGTTGTTCTCCCAACAGAAGGACTGTAAAAGATCTTTCCTTTTGGGAAGATAATTCCAGGACTGCCTCCCCCCCCCCCCAACTTCACCGGTCAGGAGAAGCCGGGCAAGGGCGAACTGCATTTAATCGGGGGGGGGGGGAGGGAATGTGTGTGGGGGGGGTAGGAGCCCCCCCCCCAGGTTTTGCCAACCGCATCGATTTGCAATTAGGCCCCTCTAATATGCTCCAATTTGTGGCAAGGACGCGAACCGCGGGGGGGGGGGGAGGCAAGAAGGAGAGCCGGAAAAACCCTTCCCGACATCAAAGCTACGACCCCACTCCCCCCCCCCGCATCTGACTCCAACTAGCGCCCCCCCAAAGAGAATTTGCCCCCAGCAAACCACACCCATCGTTCCTGTCTCCCCTGGTGTGACTCAAGGCCCCCCCCCCCCCCCTCCCCCCCCCCATATTCGAGAATGGACCCCCCCCCCCCCATGCCCCAATCTTGGAGCCTTCGTGCCTTCCCAAATTCAAACTGTCCTTTTAATGTTTCACTTATACAGGTGAAACTCAAAAAATTAGAATATCGTGCAAAAGTTCATTTATTTCAGTAATGCAACTGAAAAGGTGAAATTATTATATGAGATAGACTCATTACATGCAAACCAAGATAGTTCAAAGCCATGATGTGTCCTAATTGAGGTGATTATGGCTTACAGCTCATGAAAACCCCAAATCCATGATCTCAGAAAATTAGAATATTACATGCAATCAATAAAACAAGGATTGTACATAGAACAATATTGGACCTCTGAAAAATATAAGCATGTATATGTATGTACTCGGTACTTGGTTTGGGGCCCTTTTGCAGCAATTACTGCCTCAGTGCAGCGGTGTGGCATGGAAGCTCTCAGTCTGGGGCACTGCTGAGGTGTCATGGAAGACCAGGATGCTTCAATAGTGTCCTTCAGCTCTTCTGCATTGTTCAGTCTCATGTCTCTCATCTTTCTCTTGGCGGTGCCCCATAGATTCTCTATGGGGTTCAGGTCAGGCGAGTTTGCTGGCCAATCAAGCACAGTAATCCCACGGTCATTGAACCAGGTTTTGGTACTTTTGGCAGTGTGGGAAGGTGCCAAGTCCTGCCGGGTAATGAAGTCAGCATCCCCATAAAGCTCGTCTGCAGAAGACAAGTGCTCCAAAATCTCCTGGTAGACGGCTGCGTTGACGCTGGACTTAATGAAGCACAGTGGACCAACACCAGCAGATGACATGGCTCCCCAAATCAACAGAGATTGTGGAAACTTCACCCTGGACTTCAAGCATCTTGCAGTGTCTGTGCCTCTCCATTCTTCCTCCAGACTCTGGATCCTTGGTTTCCAAATGAGATGCAAAAGTTGCTCTCATCAGAAAAGAGGACTTTGGACCACTGAGCAACAGACCAGTTCTGTTTTTCTTTGGCCCAGGTAAGGTTTGTTGCTCAGGAGCGGCTTGACAAGAGGAATACGACATTTGAAGCCCATGTCCAGTGGCTCTTGATGCACTGACTCCAGCCTCAGTCCACCCCTTGTGAAAGTCCCCAACACTTTTGAATGGCCTTTTCCTGACAATCCTCTCCAGGCTGCGGTCATCCCTGCTGCTGGTGCACCTTTTTCTTCCACACTTTCCCCTTCCACATAACTTTATATTCATGTGCTTTGATACAGCACTTTGGGAACATTCAACTTCTTTTGCAATTTCCTTTTGAGGCTTTCCCTCCTTATGGAGGGTGTCAATGATGGTTTTCTTAACAACTGTCAGGTCAGCAGTCTTTCCCATGATTGTGATTCCTACTGAACCAGACTGAGAGACCATTTAAAGGCTCAGGAACCCTTTGCAGGTGTTATGGCTTCAATAGCTGATTAGAGTGGGACACTTTGAGCCTAGACTATTGAACCTGTTCACAACGTTCTAATGTTCTGAGATTATGGATTTGGGGTTTTCATGAGCTGTAAGCCATAATCATCTCAATAATGACACATCACAGCTTGGACTATCTTGCTTTGCATATAATGAGTCTATCTCATATATTAGGCTCACCTTTTAAGTTGCATTACTGAAATAAATGAACTTTTGCACAATATTCTTATCTTTTGAGTTTCACCTGTACATTCTTCCCCAATTCCTTTAAGCAATCCATCCCAATCCTCCTTCTCAATCCCACCAGCCTGGTTGGTTTAGCCTTCTCTCTGTCTCTTTTCCTCTCTCCCTCTCTCCCTCCCTCTCCCTCCCTCTCTCTTTCTGTTTCCCCCCTCCTCTTTCTCTCCCTCCCTCTCCCGCTCTTTCTCTCCCTCTGTCTCTCTCTCCCACCCTCTCTCCCCCTCTCTTTCTCTCCCCCTCCCTCTTTCTCCCCTTTTTCTCTCTCCCTCTCTTTCTCTCTCTCCCTCTGTCTCTCTCTCTCCCTCTCCCTCTCTCTCCCACCATTTCTCTCCCCCTCTCTTTCTCTCCCTCCTTTCTTTCTCTCTCCCTCTGTCCCTCCCTCTCTCACCATCTCTCTCCCCTCTCTTTCTCTCCCTTTCTTTCTCCCTCCCTCTCCCTCTCTCCCTCCCTCTGTCCCTCCCTCTCCCTCTCTCCCACCCTCTCTCCTCTCTTTCTCTCCTCCTTTCTCTCTCTCTCTCTCCCTCCCTCCCCCTCCCCTCCCTGTCTCTCCCTCTCTTTCTCTCTCCCTCTCTCTATCTGTGTGACTCTCTCCCCACCCCCACCCCTGCTTTTCATGTGCAGCCAGGCAGCTGCAGGTTGTTTGAGCTGGTGAGGATCCCAAAGGAAGCCTTTGGAAGCCTGAGATGCGTATGGGGAAAGGACAGGGGATTGAATTGGCCTGGAGCTGGAGGGTTGGAAAACAAGCAGGCTCCCTAGTGTGTGTGTGTGTGTGTGTGTGTGTGTGTGTGTGTGTGTGTGTGTGTCTGTTGGGCCGTCCCCTGCCTGGATGCAATGGAGGAGCAATGACATCGAGCAGAAAGCTGGCAAAATTGACTACTCTGCTCAAAGAAAAGAACATAAGCACTTTTGTTTACATATGGAAATAGCTTCTGAACTTCCTGCTTGATGTGGAAAAGAATGAAACTTTGATTTTGGGTTTCACATATTAGACTGATAGACTTGTAGAAATGACTTGTTCATACTATTATGGAAAAGCAAAAAAGTTGTGAGTTGTTATTAATGCCTTATTGTACTGCAACAGATAGAGACCAATTTCCATTCATTATTCCTTGCCTGGCCTTTGGGTGCTTTGGAAAATAGCTTGACCCCTTCCTCCTCTCTGTGGCATCCCCTCAAATATTGGAAGATGCTATCCTGTCTCCCCTGGTCCTTCTCTTCATTAGACTAGCCAGGCCCAGTTCCTGCAACTGTTCATCATAAGTTTTAGTCTCCAGTCCCCTCATCATCCTGGTTGCTCTTCTTTGTACTTTTTCTAGAGTCTCAACCTTATTTTATAGTGTGGTGACCAAAACTGCAGTATTCTAGGTATGGTCTTACTAAGGCTTCATAGCAGGGATCTTCAAACTGGACAAGTTTAAGACTTGTGGACTTCAACTCCCAGAATTCTTCCTCCAGTCATGTTAGCTCAGGAATTCTGGGAGTTGAAGTCCACAAGTCTTAAACTTGCCAAGTTTGAAGACCCTTGCTTCATAGAGTATCAAGTATCTCACTTGATCTTGACTGTATCCCTCTGTTATATCCATTTGTTTCAAGACCTTAACTTTCTGGCCTCACTCTGTATATCTCCATTCATTGCCAAGAAAATACCCCATTTAATGCAAGGCTGGTTGACACAACAGTGGAAAGTATAATTTGGTTTCTTCAGGCCAGCCACTGGAGCTTTATAACTCCTGTTTTATAGCTTTAGCTGTCATATAAATCCAGCCCATGATAAACCGGGCTTTAGCTTGGCCTTTAGATCTGCAAACTAACAGCAGATGGCAGTAAATAGTCAGATTTCTCGGTGCTTATTTGCTGCCACTTTGTGGTTATAGCTGAATTCTCAAATCTCCCTTGCAGGTCAGAGTTTCAAAAACAACCCTAAAACCAACCTAGAGTTCAATGGAAATCAGAGGAAAAAGGATAGCAGCCGAATTCATCATTTGCAGAAGGAAGGGAGGAAGGAAAGAGAGAGAGAGAGACACAGAGAGAGATTAAGTTAGGTGAGAAAAAGGAGACCGCAAAAAGTTGAAGGGAAAAAGCAGAACACCCATGCCAGACAGAGGTGGCATTCAGCAGGTTCTGACCAGTTCTGGAGAACCGGTAGTGGAAATTTTGAGTACTTCGGAGAACCAGCAAATCCCACCTCTGACTGGCCCCGCCCCCATCTATTCTCTGCCTCTGGAGTCCCAGCTGATTGGCTGGGTCTCCTTTGGTTGCCCTGCACAGGAGAACAGAGCTGGAAAGCAGGTTAGTGGGCTGGGGAGGGAATGGCCATTTTGCAGCATCCTTTCCCTGCCATGCCCACCAAGCCACGCCCACTAATCCACACCACACCCACCAAGCCACACCCACAGAACTGGTAATAAAAAAAATTTGAATCCCACCAGTAATGCCAGACCCAGGATACTCCAACTCACCCACTCCACCCCGTCTTCCTGCCTATTTGACTCTAACCCAAGTAGATTCCTACCAGAACTGCAGGGATGATAATTTGTTAATTTATCAAAGTGACAGGTATTTGATCTCAATCTCTCATAATACTAGGGCATTAATTAAACTTGTAAGGTCACTTACACCAAAGGCTTGCTCGGTGTGTTTGCTAATTGAACTTTGGGTTCTCGACTGCACACCCAATTTGTCAGAGGCAGGAACCAGGAGAGGCACAGGAAGGGGGTTTGCAGTGGGTTTATGGAGGGGTGGCGGGGAGGGGAAAGGAAGTCAGTAAGACAGAAAAGGGTTTGAAATGCCAGTCAGGGGTTCAAGACAAGCATCAATGAAACCAGTGAAAGACTGGGCCTCTAGCCTCAGTTTCTCCAAATACTTTAAAAAAAAAAAAAAATCAGGAGTCAGCTCTCTTTTCTCCTCATTCTGGATGTCTATTTATTTTATTATTATTTTTATGAAGAACTCAAGATGGTGAACATTTTTAACACCCCTTCCTCTCCTATTTGCCCCATAAGCAACAACCCTGTAAGGTGGGATGGGGTGGGCTGAGAGTGAGAGGGATTGGCCCAAAGCCACCCAGCTGGAATTATAGGCCTAAAGCAGGACAAGAACTCAGATTGGCCCAATGTCACCCAGCCAGCTTCTGTGCCTAAGGCGGGACCAGAACTCACAGTCTCCTAGTATTATTAAAATGATTTATGGGATGGAGCAAAAAGATTCAGCCATCTGACTATTCGGATTAAGGGAGGTGCATCTCATTCAGCATTATATTTGCAAAATGCCCAATATGGGGCACTGAAGAGGTTTGCAGCAACAAAAGAAGAAAATGAATGAACTTCTGGTTCACACATGCAAGCCAGGATGGCTGATAGAGGGGTAAAAGCGTCATCACCATTAAACCTTGCTCATTTTCCGAAAGGAATGGAACCAGTTCATGCATTCATTCAGTTGTCATATTCTGCAGCAGGCCTGAGTGAACAGAATTGGGATAGTAAACCTTCGCTGCCAATCACCATGTATGGCTTTTTAAGCAGCCCTGATTTTCCAGCAGAGTGGAAAAACCCCGCCTGGCATCTGTCAGGGTTTGTGGTTCACACCAAAACGAATTCACCTTTTTCAGCAAGCGTTCCTACACGAGACCTCCAGGGATGGCTGCAGCAGAGGATGGTGGGTCAAAAAAGTCAAAATGGCAGCCAGAACCATGCAATGAGTGATTGTGGTGGTGATTTGCACATAGAATGGGATCAAACCAGGGGTGGGATGCTACCAGTTGTCCCAGGTTCAGCTGAACCAGTAACTAATTTTATGGCCAGTTCAGTGAACTGATAAATCCTACCCCTGGCTGGTCCTACTCATCCCTCCCCTCCCAGGAGTTCCTACGTGGCCAGTTTTGGATGTAGGTAAGTGCAGGGTGTGCACAGAGGCTCTGGGAGGGTGAAAAACAGGCCTGTCAGCTTTGGAAGCCATATCCCACACTGCCACATAGCCTGAGAAAGTGGGGGGGGGGGTGTGATTTCAACTGAGTAAGCTCTAAGTAGACAAAATAAAAATCTTTTGTTAGTTCAAGGTCATTGGGTGTGGTGCAGGATGAAATAAGGATCTTACTTTTGGATGGGTCGTGATAGGGCCATGTGATGTGATGACGTTTAAGGGGGGATGGATTTGTAGTTTGGGAAATTGTGGGAAGCCCGAATAATGCTGGATTTGAAAAGAGGGTTTTACAACCTGATCCAAAGTTCTCAGGTTCCAACAGTCAGGTCCCCCTCTGCGGTCACAGAATTGAATTTCAGACACTCGGCAACACATCTATATTTACATATTTGCAGCATCCCACAGTGGTTGCATTTGATGATGGCTTTACCAAAAACTTCTGGTTTGGGGCAAAATCCATGCCCATAGGAAACCATTTGATTTGCTTAAACCACCACAGCATTCACTTAATAACTGTGGTGTTCAGTGAATGACCACTGCAAAAAAAGCTCATAAAATCGGACCCTTGTGACATGCACCATGATGGTGCAGTTGTTAGAATGTAGTATTGCAGGCTAACTCTGCTGACGGCCGACTGCTAGCAGTTTAGCAGTTCGATCCTGAGTGGCTGAAGATTGACTCAGCCTTCCATCACTCCAAGGTCGGTAAAATGAGGACCCAGATTGCTGGGGGCAAGAGGCTGACCCTGTAAACTGCTTAGAGGGGACTGGAAAGCACTGTAAAGAGGTATATAAATCTTTGGAACAAAAATAAAGGTCCTTTAAAAAAAAATGATTAGACTCCAGCAAGATAAAAAAAAAAAATAAGATTGAGAGAGAGAGACTATATAAAACTACAGGACAGAAATAGATGAAATAATATGGCAGGCGTCCTGTACTTTAAAAGATAACAGCACAACAGCATTCACTCAAGACTACAGAGATATAAAAGTTGAATTAACCTCATTCTATTTACACTCCTAAGGGATATCAAACTACAACGGATATTAAAAGCCTCTGCAGAAAGTTGCCTTAATTTTTGGAATAAAAAATAAAGGCGGGGATGAGATACTGAGCATTAAATCAACACCCTTTTAAATAAAACAGACAGAAAACAGTCAGTTCTGACAATGAAAGCTTGACTAATAATTGGACAATTTGTTAGCAGAAATATTACACAGAAGTAGCTATAAGTAAAAGAAACATTGGCTGATACTAAGCTCACCTTTTTCCCTTTGGATCAAATAAATCTTGATTTTCAAAACGGCCCTTATAACCAGCACAACTAGGGTGATGATGACTTGAAGTGAAGTTCAGAATTAAAAATATCCATTTCATGTTTTTGAGTATGGTCAATTGTCAGATCTTCCCCCAAATACAAAACATTGCTGCTCTCACCACAGTTTACTCTAAATTCAATGGGTTATTTAAATTCTTTCAGATCCACTTCTCCACTTCCCGCTCTAAACCGAGTGGCATTTCAACCTGAAATATTGATAATTGAATTGATCTATTGGCTGGACTTTTCATTCGAATTAGATTTTCTTTAAATGCCCCCTGGTCTCTGCAATTATTTTTGCTTAGCTCTGGGAAGCTGATTGTATCCAGAGTTCAACCCATCATATGCAACAACTTTCTCTTCTCAAGAATGATTTCAAAAAGAGTCCAGATTCTGGCACGGCTGTATCATTTTCTCCCACATTTTTTTTCCTGAAGAATCTAAGCTATAAATACCCTCCAACCAAGGTTGCATTTTTTTGCTAAAGTTGACTTGTCAGTTTGAATTCTAGATTGGTTCTGATATGTCCTTGCTTTCATCTCATTCTTCTATGCCCACCTCTGCGCATCGCTGAACCAGGCGTTCTAGCCCCAATTATGGTCATAAACCTGTATTTGCTTTGTCTATCCAAACTTCGAATTGGGAATTCTGGGAGCTGAAATCCACAGATCATAAAAAGTTGGGCTGAGGTTGAGAAACACATTCTGTTTAAGCTTCAGTTCCTAGCTTTCCCATTTCCCATTCTTCAAGGTCAATCTTTGGCAGGTATTCTACAACCCATCACTGATAAACGGAACTACCTAGTAGCAATAGCACTTAGACTTCACAGTGCTTTTACAGCCCTCTCTAAGCGATTTACAGAGTCAGCCTCTTGCCCCCAACAATCTGGGTCCTCATTTTACCAATCTCAGAAGGGGGGAAGGCTGAGTCCAACCTTGAGCCTGGTGACATTTGAACTGCCAAATTGCAGACAGCCGGCAGTCAGCAGAAGTAGCCTGCGGTACTGCACTCTAACCACTGTGCCATTGTGGCTAAGATTGTTTCCCTTTGTTTTAGAAATCCTTGTAAAGTTTACTCTACTGGTTGTTACCGACTTTAGTGCTGGTCTCTGTTTCAAGGCCCCTGAGCCAGTGCTGTCCGAAGAAATTTCCGTGGTCATGTGGCCAACATGACATCATGGAGCACCTTCCCACCAAAGTGGTACCTATTTATCTACTTACATGCTTTCGAACTGCTAGGTTGGCAGCAGTGGTGGAATTCAAACTATTTTACTACTGGTTCTGTGGGCGCTGTCAGGGCTCCGGCATCCACCCCCATTCAAATCATGAGTCTCTAGCCACATCTCTCAGAGTTTAAAGAAGATTTATTAGGAATGAAATATGCTAGTGCTACCTGGGTGTGGCCAACACTGAGACACTTTATTCATTCCACCCTTGACCCTGGTTATATATTCTCCAATGGGACACATCCAGAGTCAAGAGTCATCAGTCATGCTCTCCAGTAATAATCTTGCGCGCCAGAAGCTTCAGTCGCCTAGAAATTATCTATAAGCATTTAAGAAATGCACTACTTCCCCCACTGCCTTTCTGCTGGAAACTCTAAAAGACCAGATAAATATTTGTGAGTTGACAAGCACGCACGGAGTGTTCTAAAACGGGCAATTTTAAGCATGAAAACTTACTCTACCTATAGCACCGGTGAGTAATCCACTCTGCTGCACCTAACAGCTAAGATACAAACAAAGGAAATAAAGGACAGAAAAGGGCAGGGCAGGTGGGTGCACCCAACTGCTGACCAGCGCTACCGGATTGCTAGAACTGGTGCAAACCGGCAGCATAACCCCACTGGTTGGCAGGAGCTGGAGCAAGGATGGTACTGGAGTCTTGAACCCAGGTCCAGGTCTCAGCCCAGGCCCAGGCCCAGTGTCTTAACCACTGAGTCACCATGCTGTACTCCCTTTGCTTAAACTTATGTTAATTAATATGTACTATTCATCTTAAGAGTCTTCAGTGAATATAGTTATCCTGCAGAACTGGAATAGGCTGCCCCGTTGTGGGTAGGGGTGCCTGTAGCAGTTTAGTTTGTTAACCAATGCATTAATATTACAGCATTTAGTTTACTAAAGGCACAGATATGCTTATCAAAAGTTTAGTATGCGTTTAAGTTTTAGGGTTTTCCATGGGTGGGTTGGTCAGTTAATCACAGCTTAAATCACAGGACACTTTAAACTATTTTCCCACAAGAGGCTCCAGCTAGGTAAGACTGGCAGGCAAGCTAAAACTTTAGTTGTTTGAACACATAAATCTGGGGTGATAGATTTAGATAACCTCAGAGGTGGGCTTCTGGGGGCTTGCAGGGGCTAGCTAAGATTCTGCGGGGCTTGGAAATCCCCCAATAACCCCAGAAAGACAAGCAGCAAGAGAAAGCTCTTAATAGGCTTAATTGAACTTCTGGGCGTTCAACCAAGAGTACTTCACACCCCATAAAAGCATTCCAAGCTAGATAAACAATCCCCTCAGCACTTGCGAAGGAGAACCATTGAGAAAATCAGATAACATAAGCACTAGCCTCTGAGGGGATTAATTCCCAACTAATAAGAATCACATAACTCATCAGAAACTCCACTAAGACTCCAAAATTCCGCTCACAGTCACTGCTATTAAGCCTGGTTTCACCCAGTTTTTTATTTAATTATTCATGCATGAAATAATAAACAACTTTTTGGTGTACATATACATACACACACAAATATATATATATACATACATATATATATATGTATGTATGTATGTATATGTATATGTATATGTATATGTATATGTATATGTATATGT
>BLBF01000071.1:4881916-4894543 GCA_015471245.1 Laticauda colubrina
TGTGTGTGTGTGTGTGTGTGTGTGTGTGTGTGTGTGTGTGTGTGTGTATGTGTATGTGTATATATATATATATGCAGGTCTTGGTGTATTAGGGTCTTTTCCCATGTAAGATTGAGTGCATCTTGGCAACATGTCAACGAGGTCCCACTTGCCATCTTCAGGCTGGTGCCTTCTTTAGGACAAAGAAGCAACTTGAGTTGGGCACACCCACCCAGTCTCATGGCCAACAGCCACGTGTACCCAGCCAGTCATTCGGGCAGAGAGCCCCCTGCTAATAAATTTGAAGCCCACCCCTGGATAACCTTACACCTCGAATTGCCATCTTTTTAACCATATTCTGCAGATACTGGATACAGTATCTGTAAAATGCTGTTGTTTTTCAAAATTGGCAACTTAAACAAAACCTTAACAAAATTTTCAAAATTGGCAACCTTAACATTCAGCTCCAGAATAAAATCCTCCTTGGGTTAAAAGTTGCCAAGTTTGAAACATACTGTTTTAACCCTTCTCTGAAATTCCTCTGAATTCTTCACCAGATTTTTGCAGAAGACATTTTTTGACTACAACATTTTCGTGACGTCAACCCTTTTCGAGTTTTGAGCTGAAGTGATATATATACACCAGAAAAAAAAACAAAAAAAAAACAAGCTTTAAACAGCCAAACTGGCAATAGGACCAGAATTTTGGTTTGCTAAGCAAGGCGGTTAAAAGAGGTGCATTTGATTCTATGGCTTTTTTGCCATGTTTTTATTAAGTGAATCACCCAGTTGTTAAGCAAGTCCCATTGATTTTGTTTGCTGGGAAGGTTTCAAATGGCAATCACGTGACCTTAGGATGCTGCAATTGTCATACATGTTGGTGGCCGAGCACCAACCGTGACCCTGAAGATGCTGTGACATTTGTTAAGCATGAGGATGGGTCATAAGTCTTTTTTTTTTCAGAGCCATTGTAACTTCAAATGGCCACTAAATGAATGGTCATAAACTGAGGATTACCTGTGTGTCATATTTTTTGATCCATTTCTTCCAGGAATCCCTTCAAAAGATTGCTGTTTAAAGTTTGCTAGAATCCAACAGCCAGCTCAACACACACTGCCAGAGTGAGAGAATATGCTTTTTTCTTTAAAAAAAAATGTATTTAAATTTATAGCTTTCTCTCTCCCCAAGGCTCCAAGGAGGTAAAAAAACAAATAGAAATATCCTGTTAAAAATCAATTAAAACACACTAGAAGGTTAACAGATCTTAAATTCTTCTAGTTTTTTGCTGGGTTAAATCTTATGAAGTCTTCACCTTCATAAACCAACCCAGACTGGAAAAAAACTAACAGTGATGTGGGAATTCTCTCACCCTCTTTCTCTCTTCCTCTCTCTCCCTCTCTTTCTTCCTCTCTCTTTCCCTCCTTCTCTCTCTCCTCCTCTCTCTTCTCCTCTCCCTGTCTCCCTTCTTCTCCCTCCCCCTCTCCCTCCTCTCTCCCTCCTTCTCTCTTCCTCCCTCCCTCCCTCCTTCTTTCTCCCCCCTCTCCTTTTCTCTTTCCCTCTCCCCCTCCCTCTCCCCTGCATGGATTCATTCTAAGCCCAGAAATACAATTTATTTTGGTACTCAGGAGACTTATTGGAGTAAACAATCTGTGCCCCACTTATTCCGTACACCAGGAAGTCCACAATTCTCAAAAATTCAAAAGGGTCCTTTGAGGGGTGACCCAAACAAGTTTAGACTAGGACGGCATGACAGACAGATGGATCTGAATATATAGCGTATAGACTCCCATCCTATTCCACTCCTATTCATTTACATTTACAGTATATGGACACATTTACATTGTGAAATTATCCTATCTAGACCAACTATTTGGGGCAAATATTCCATCTATCCTGTGAATGGGCAGGATCTGAATTCAAAATCACTCCCTTGAACTGTTTTTTTAAACTAATGAATCAACCAAAATATACACTTCTGGGTCTTGAATTCCCCGAACAATTTTCAGCAATAACTCAAGACTTATATTAATTTGACCGCAAGTGGAAATTATCTTCCAGGATAATCTGGGAAACAAATGATTGGAAGTCTTCAAACCCGTGGCTAACTCAAGGTCTTTCACAAAAGAGACAGAAGGAAGACACAAGGAAGTAAATCCTACTAGTGACCTGAAGGCCTTGTCAAATAGCCCCAGATGGCTGAAACTCTCTTGGCGGAAATGAGAATTCAGTGCAATATGTCTAAAAATTGTCCCTACCTATTAAAGACAGGCCCGTATCATATAATGGGTAGACAAGAAGATATATATTATCCCTTTGGCCTGCAATTTGGAAAAAAAACCTTGAGACCCAAAGGTACAAATGGTTCCTGCCTGTTTGTGTATGCAGCACTAGTCTATTGGTATGTGCATGCACACACCCTGCTGTGTGCCTGTGGACAAAGGTGCACTGCAGTGGTGAGATTCAAAATTTTTTACTGGGGGTTCTGTGGGCATAGCTTGGTGGATGTGGCAGATACTGCAAAATCTCCATTCCCTCCCCACCCCACTAACCTGCTTTCCAGCTCTGTTCTCCTGTGCAAGGCAAAAAAAGAAGACCCAGCCAATCGGCTGGGACTCAGTCAGCAGTGTGATGACCCGGGGCGTGGCACAAAGGCAACACAATCAAATAAGCAAGAAAAATCCCTTTATTATCTCCAACTTTGCCCAGGTTACCTTCGTCTGGAGAAAAACTCTCCCAGGAACAGCCTTTAAGTGGAGGAAATCCAGTCCGAAAACAAAGTACATATAAACTGTAACTAAAAATCCAAACAAACCATGTGGCAATAATTAACTTGACAGGGCAGGAGAAGGAATTGTAGACTTGAAAGCCCAGTAAACACACACAGTTGGGAAGACGCTAGGAACACAGATAAGCCTCGATGATACCAGATAAATTCACGATTTGCTCCCAGCAACATGCGGTGCTTCCCTTTTTATACCCTGTGTTCCCAGCTGCAGCTAATGAAGGGAATCAGGGCCCTTTCCTCTCCCGTAAGCCATGCAACTCACGTTGCTCCCTTCTCTGTTCCTCTCTGCGTGCCTTAGAATGAAGAGGGGGTGGGCCTGGGTCTTCCTCCGAATTCCCTCTCCCTTGCTCTGCTTCTTCCCTGCTCTGCCCTGCCCAGCCAGACTTTGCCCTTCCCCAGTTTCCTCCACAGCCAACAGAGCCACACTCCCACTCCCTGTCAGCTGTTCGGCTTCCCCTTCCAAATCAGATTCCGAAGGGCAGGGGCAGTCAGAGGTGGTTTTTGCCGCTTCTCTGAACTACTCAAAATTTCCGCTACCAGTTCTCCAGAACTGGTCAGAACCCGCTGAATGCCACCTCTGGTGCACTGGGAATAAATGAAGACATTCTACTCACAATACACTTTGCAAACTCAAATCTTTTAAGAAAGGCACAGGTCATTTTAGACTTACGACCACATTTGAGTCCAAGCAAGACAGTTATTAAGTTTTGCCCCATTTTATGACTTTTCTTGCCAGTGTTGTTAAGTGAATTGCTGGAATTGTTAAGCTAATATCCCGGTTCTTAAGCGAATCTGGCTTCCCCATTGACTGTGCTTGTCAGAAGTTCACCAAAGGGGATCACATGCACTCCAACCATCATAAATATATGTCGGTTGCCAAGTATCATGTGACCACTGGGAGGCTGCAATGTTTAGTAAGGGTGAAAACCGGTTGCAAGTCACATTTTTTTTCAAATGTGCTGTTGTAACTTTGAACGGTCATTAAATGAAACTGAGGCCTGCCTGGATACCTTTTCTCCTTGATACAATTTCTGGCTCTTTATTATTTTCAGCTGAATTCTTGCCCCTTTACGTGTTTTTTTAAAAAACCTAACCAGAGGTGGTATTTAGCTGGTTCTGACCAGTTTTGGAGAACCGGTAGCTGAAATTTTGAGAAGTTCGGAGAACCGGCAAATCTCACCTCTGACTGGCCCTGCCCCCATCTATGCTCCGCCTCCTGAGTCCCAGCTGATTGGCTGGGTCATCTTTGGTTGCCCTGCACAGGAGAACAGATCTGGAAAGTAGGTTAGTGGGCTGGGGAAGGAATGGAGATTTTGCAGTATCCTTCCCCTGCCATGCCCACCAAGCCACACCCACCAAGTCATGCCACACCCACCAAGCCACACCCACAGAATCTGTAGTAAAAAAAATTTTTTGAATCCCACAACTGTAAAATACCTCACCCTCCAATTTCAAGGGAACTGAGGCTGTTCAGGAGGCCCTTTGGAAGGTTGAGGGGGTTGTCTTCTCATGCCACCCCCAAATTCCAGGTCTTTCTTTCCTCCCCTCCTATTTTTTCCTTCCCTCCAATCTTCTTGCAACATTGCCTGAAAATTGAAATTTTAAACGACTAGCTTGATACCGGTGCTTTGCTACGAAACTATGTGGTCAGGTTTAGTTTTGGGGGAGGAAAATAAAAGGGAAAAAATTCTGTCAGTGTGTGAGAGAGTTGAGGGCTGTTTGAAAAGTGAAACAGTATTTGCTGTGTGAGCAAGGAGACAGCAAGGAGCCCGGGCGTGGCTTAGCTCAACTGTTCTGTGTTAAAGCTGCTGGGTGTTGTGAAACTAAAACTGAAACTGAAATTCCTTTCCTCTGCTTGTGTTTTGCATTTGGAAGAGATTTCTTTTCAGGTGGGGAGGGGGAGTAGAACTCCTTAGCATCAGACCAATATAATAATAATAATAATAATAATAATAATAATAATAATAATAATAATGGTAATAATAGTAATAATATAGGAAATACTAATGCTCTGATGGTCATTTCGAAAAGTCCTTTCTTAGTGAGCACCTAGAAACCAACACCTGTGCCAAATTTCAAGTTTGTAAACTTTACAGTTCTGGAGATTTTGTGATGATGCGTGAGGGGTATTTCGCTTTTATATATATCTAGATTCCCCTTTAATCTCCCCCTCAGCAATAATGTCCCTTGCAAACTCCGGTCTTCAATCTTCAATTCACTTTTTTTTTCTTGTTTAATATCTTGCCTCTCCGTTGGGTTTATATATATCCCAATGCCTCTCCCCCTCCCCATCCCCCCCCGGAAAATCCCCCCCCCCCGCCCCCCCCCCCGCCCAGCCCAGCGCTTGTCGGTGTCCGAATCAATTAGACCCGAGATTGGAGGAGCAGCGCGGAGGGTAAATATTAAAGCCGGGCGCTCCGCTAATTCAAACCATCGATCAGGCGGGGATGAGAGCAATAAATTATTGTGACAAGATGCAATCCTCGCGCTCGGCGCCTCTGCCGCCATCGATCCAGGCTGCCCGGCTCGGCTCGGCTCGGCTCCCCCGCAGCCCACCGCCGTCCAGCCAAGCCCTCTGGGCGGCGCCCTGCAACCGCGCTTCCCCCCCCCCCCCCCCCCCCGGCCCCCCCCCTTGGGGGGGGGGGGGGGGGGGGGGGGGGGGTCTTTCCCTTCCCCCCCCCCCCCCCCCGCCCAGCCCCGAGATCAGACCATCCAAGGAGGCGGCGGGGAGGCTGGATTGGCAGCTGCCAAAAAAGCCAACACAGTTCTAGGCTGCAGGAACAGAGGGATAGAAATCAAGACCACGTGAAGAGTTGAAGCCCACTTGATAAGGCCTTGGTAAAGCCACACTTGGAAGGCTGCATCCAGTTTTGATCGCCAAGGTGTAAAAAAAGGTGTTGAGACTCTCTAGAAAGAGTGCAGAGAAGAGCAACAAAGATAATTAGGGGACTGGAGACTAAAACATATGAGGAAGGGTTGCAGGAACTGGGTGTGTCTCGTTTGATGAAAAGAAGGACCAGGGGAGACATGATAGCAGTCTTCTAATGTCTCAGGGGCTGCCCCAGAGAAGAGGAAGTCAAGCTATTCTCCAAAGCACCTGGAGGGCAGGACAAGAAACAATGGATAGAAGCTAATCAAGGGGAGAAGCAACTTAGAACCAAGGAGAAACTTCTTGACCTTTAGAACAATTAATCAGTGGAACAACTTGCCTCTAGAAGTTGTGAATGCTCCAACACTGGAAGTTTTTAAGAAGATGTTGGATAACCATTTGTCTGAAGTGATGTAGGGTTTCCTGCCTAGGCAGGGGATTGGACTAGAGCAGTGGCCGCCAACCAGTGGGCTGAGGACCACTGGTGGCCTGTGAGAAAATTTTGGTGGTCCGCAGATAAATGTCCCCCCCCCCAAAGCAATTAATCCAGGCTGCATGGGAACACAAGGCTGTGCCACCCACATGGCCCACCCAGCCACCATCAGTCAAAATTCATATTAGTGCTCCACGGGATTTTAAATTATGAGTTTGGTGGTCTTTGAGGTCCAAAAGGCTGGTGACCCCTTGACAGCCTCCAAGATCCCTTCCAATTCTGTCTATTCTATTCCTGGGGAAGATGCCAAGGCAGGGCCGCCTGGCCTCATTCTGTGTGTGGGGGGGGGAAATCCTTCAAACCTGCACCCCACTTTTTTGCTTTCTGTCCTCTGTGAAGGCCCAGCTGCAAGGGCCATCTTCACAGCATTATATGGGCAAAACCGTGTACTGGGGCACACTAGGACTACTACTCACAGGGATAAAAAATGTAAACGGTCGATAAAACAAAACATATATTGATTTAATTGGCACTTCCAACAATGAAATATGTCATGAATATCTTGCTGTCTTTATATGGTGCAAGGTGCATTGAAGGGTTAACATACACAGATTGGTATGGGCCCATCAGGCCCATGTGTTAAGATAGCCCTGCCAGCTGCTGAGATCGCCTCCCCAAACTTCTCCCTATTGGGACCCTCCTGGGTCATCAAGCACCCCCCCCACACACACATTTGTCTTCTCTAAATACCCACCTTGGAGCTTGGTTCTCACAACAGAGGGCTGCTTTTTGACTTGGGCATCGTTGTATCAACCTGGTGCCCCCCTGTGCTGCTTAAAACTACCCCCCCCCCTTATGTTCCCTCTTGTTGGTGGAATCTTCTCCACTCTTGGACTGGAAGTCTGAGTTCTGGAAACAGTCTCTTCTTTCTTTCCTTAATTCTGCCCCTGCCCAGTTGCCTTTTCTAGGACACCAAGCTTTCAAGAGACTTATCAAGTGATGACAATCTGTGTGGCAATGACAGAGCCAAACCTACAAAAGCAAAAAGAGGGAGAGGTTTCTCCCCTCAAAAGTAGGATTGTGTGTGTTGCAGGTTATATTGGCAGATCTAAATCAGGCTGGAGTGGGCAGAAGGAGAAGTTGAAAAATGGTTATTCTCCCCTCTGTTTAATTCAACCCTGCAAACTGACATGTGGTTTCTCTGATTCGGCTAGGATCATGCAGGGGAGTTGGCAAACTGCAATTTATTTACAGCAGAGTTATCCCACCTTGGCAACTTGAAAACCCATGGACTTCAACTCCCAGAATTCCCCAGCCAGCTATGCTTGAAGCAGGGGTGGGATTCTACCAGTTCGCACCAACTCGCTAGAACTGGTTGTTAACATTCGAAGCAGTTCGGAGAACCGGTTGTTAGATGAAATTACTGGCCTAATTCTGTAAGGAAGGCAGGAAGGAAACATTCTGGTGTTGCTTACAGAAACTGCCTCACCATTAACCCTTATTACATTCTTGGCAGGACTAGACTTCCTGTCTCTGGAACTTCTCTGGAGTTTTTTCCCCTCCTTTGCTGGTACTTTGCTTGTGTGGAGTGACCATTCAAAGTTACAATGGCACTGAAAAAAGTGACTTATGACCATTTTTCACACTTATGACTATTGCAACAACCCCACAGTCATGAGAGGCCAGGAGAGGAGATGCATGCCTCAATGTGAGTGATGTTGAGTTGGCCATGCCCAGCCAGTAACATGACCACCAAGCCATGTCCACCCAATCACATGACCACCAAGCCACACCCACCAGCTAAGCCACACCCACAGAACCAGTTGTTAAAAAAATTGAATCCCACCCTTGGCTTCAAGACCTGTGGATTTCAATTCCCAGAATTCCCCAGCCAGCTAAGCTATGTTGCCTGGGGAATTCTAGGAATTGAAATCCACGGGTCTTCAAGTTGCCAAGGTTGGACATCCTTGATTTACAGCATAGATTGCTTCACAAACCGTACCGCTGCGGTTTCCTTCATCATGGTTTATTGAAATAAACCACCATTGGCTACGCTCACATGACACCCATCCACCCCTCGATCCATAAGTAATGCGGAGAAGCCCAATTTCACATGCTCAATGAAAACCAGACCAAATCCTTCATGCCGTAAATCATGTGATGGTAGCCTTCTCTCTACCACCCATCCACTTACAATTAGGTGTAAGCCTTTCCCGCAGAGTTCCTCCTCTTTTTTTTTTTTTGGGAAAAGAAAAATGTCCAGACCTACCTGGAAACATCAGGTGATTTCAGCGTGCAAAGAATTTTGCGCTACAGCTGAATCCGATTTTTATGAAGATTTCCTCAATTCATTTATTTTCCAGTCACAATGGCTTTTTTTCCCACCCCATTGGTACAGCTAGCCCGTGAAAAGGCAGAAAGAGTAATTTAAGTGCTCAGACATAGGCTAAGGTGTAGGTTTGTATGTTAATGGAAACCTGGAGAGAGTGATATAAGAATCTCTCCATGCTCCAGAAAATGTGAATTCTCCCCTTACGGACATCTGGAGCATACAGATTCCACCACATAAAAGGTTTGAGCCTTTCTATTTCACCGAAATTTCGAGCGCTTCCCTTACCTCACTTCTTTGCTCCCCTGTGGGGTGATTACAAGTACTCTTTGACTTACAACCACAAGGGAGCCCAACGTTTCTGTTGCTAAGTGAGACACGTTAAGCGAATTGTGCACCGTTTTACGGCCTGTCTACCAAGGTGGTGACCTGAATCACTGCAGCTGCTAAGTTAGTCACATTAAGTTAGGCTCATAAATTAATTAGGGCATCCATCAGAACCCTGACACATGGTTGTTGAGTGAATTCCCATGGACTTTGCTTGTCAGAAAGTCGCAAAAGCAGATTGCAGGACAAGTTCCAAGTGTCTGAATTTTGAACATGTGAATATACTGGGATCCTGCAAACTATAAGGATCCCAATAGATTCACATGTACAAAATTCAGTTTTGAAGTGTGAAAACTGATATAACCGGTATATTCCAGTGGCATAACTTCCAACAGTCACTAAATGAACTGTCATAAATCGAGAACTACCTGCATATCAGTGCAATAGGATTATTCCACAGCATCAGCATTTTCCCAAACTGGGTTCAGGCATAAAGTTCTCGCATTTAGTATAAATCTAGGATAAATCTGGATGATTTAGTGGCTATTCTAAAGAGTCTTAGGGGACAGGGTGGCTCAGTGGCTCAGACACTGAGCTTGTAGATCAGAAAGGTCAGCCGTTTGTTGGTTTGAATCCCTAGTGCTGCGTAAGGGAGTGAGCTTCCATTACTTGTCTCAGCTTCTGCCAACCTAGCAGTTCGAAAGCGGGTAAAAATGCAAGCAGAAAAATAGAGACCACCTTTGGTGGGAAGGTAACAGCATTCCATGCGCCTTCGAAGGCATTTAGTCATGCTGGCCACATGACCATGGAGACGTCTTCGGACAACGCTGACTCTTCAGCTTTGCAACGGAGACGAGCACCGTCCCCTAGAGCCAGAAACGACTAGCACATATGCATGATGGGAACCTTTACCTAAAGAGTCTGGTTTTATAGAATCATAAGTCAGAAGGGACCTTGGAGGTCTTCTAGTCCAAACCCTGCCCAAGATGGTGGAGCCCTTATACCTGGACATTCCTGTATATTTATTGCAAGGGGAAAAAACTATTGCAAGTGATTTTTCGAATACAGCTAGAATTCCAATGCATGCCAACATGTTTCTTCATGGCTCTATCCAGCTAAGTTGGACAGCCATTTCTAGAAGTCTCAGCCAGCCAAGCCAAAGGAATTCTGGGAGCTGCAGTTTTTCAACAGAACTTGATACAGGTGCTAGATTGGGCATCCTGGACTACTGTAATGTCTTACTCTATGGGTTTGTTTTATTTGTTTTGTTGTCTGATGCCTTCAAGCCAATCCTGACTCCTCCTCACTTCTTCCTGGACAAGTCCCTGCAGCTTCCTTGCCATGATTTCAGAGGTGGCTTGCCTTCTTCTTTGTGCTGAGAGAGAGTGACCGGCCAAGGCCACTCAACTGGCTTTGTGCCCAAGGCCACAATTAGAAGTTTTTTCCATGGAAAAATAAAACATGCACCACAAACTCCACATGTGATACTCAGGCTTCCTCCTGTCCCTATTGAAATAGGTCGTCGGTTGCATTCACACAATAATTTTACACTGCTTTGGATTTATTCCATGTGAGGAAAGGATGCTGGACAATACATAGAATTATAAGCTAAGTGGACAATGTATATGGATGCATGCATTTGTGTATGCCTTCAAGTCATTGTTGACTCCTGGCAACTGTCTGGAAAACCCCCTGCAATCGTCTTGGCAAGATTTTGGAAGGCGTTTGCCATTGCTTCCTTCCTGGGGCTGAGAGAGAGTGCCTGGCCCAAGGTTTTCCAGCTGGCACCGTGCCTAAGATGGGACTAGAACTCACACTCTCCTAGTTTCTAGCCTGGTGCCTTAACCATTATACCAAACTAGCTCTCAGCTAGACAATGTACTAATCCTGGGAAAAGAAAAACCCAAAAACCAAGGTTAAAAATTAACCCGGTACAATATTTTCTGCAAATGCAACTATTTAAATGAATTACTTAAGCAGCTTGTGCAAACATAGTGAATGTCAGGGAAAGAGATAATTGAAGTTTTTCTACAGTAGAAAGTAAACAAGCAATTTATGAGTTGAGGGGGCCTTGCCATTTGAAGCAATGCAAAGTAGAAATAGAAGTTAATACTCCTTGGAGTTCAATTGGGACATCATTGTGCTATATCTGAGCAGTTTTTCTCAGCATCAATATAGAAATGATTGGCTCTTTGCCTTCTTGCACTCCAGTTTAATCTGTAACCTTGAGAATTTTGGGTAGTTTCCCATCCAAGAATTGCCCAGATCTAACCCTGCTTAGCTTCTAAACCCAGGCAAGAATACAAGTGATATTTTAAAAAAACATCTCTAATTAAATAATAAGTAGGGCCTTGGTGGAAAACTGGCTCACTGCTTCTATATCTAATTCAGTCTTTTTTATTCTTAAATCTCATATGGATCAGAAAATCCTCAGAGAAGGCCAAGTGGCTGCTTGATTCTCAGATCTGTTTCTAAGCTTCCTGAAGAGGCGGTTTAAACAAGGTGTGGCAATGACTTCTGAGGCCAGAAAAAGGTTAGATATTAATGCTTACTTCCCCCCCCCCCCGCTGCTTTTTAATGTGTTATCAAAAAAAAAAATCAATTTGGAATTTTAAAGCATCTCATTTGGAAACAAGAGACCTATCTGCTTTCTGTGTTCTATAAACTTCTAAACAGATCGTTTCTTAGTTGTCTTAATTTTAATTTTAATTTTTTTTTATTGGAGTCTTGCTCCAGTTCTTTGATAATGGACAGCATTAAAACCTTTGGCAAACAAGAATGTTTTCCATTACTGGGTTAGAAAGTTTGCAGAGGCACCTGGAAATGGCACACCATTTTTCTGTCTGGTTAATGGAATAGCAGATTTTACACTCTGGAACTCTTGTTCTTTTAGTTTTAGAGTACGTACATGAAAATATTTATTTCCATGTATCTTTAATTGTGTATATTTGTACAAAATTGCAAAGTCTTTGGGCTAAAAATGAATATAATTTACAAACTTAAATCCTTCCAGTTTGTAGAATTGATAGGAAGAAGTCACCTTGTAGGGGAGATGGATGGCACATTTCATTTAATTTAATTTTAAAAAATTAATTAATAAATCAAAAACGTGCCCTAAGAGGTACCTGAATTTGCCAGTTTCTGCAAGAAAAGTGAAGTTGAGAGACAGAAGACAGTAGGCTGCTGCATATATGGTAGTTTGCTTACCCATTATTTCTTGGTAGAGTTGGGTTGGTCTTCAAACTGCATTAAGCCACCATGTAGCCTATATGTTGTGTGAATCCAGCCCTTGTCTTAAAGTGATTCAGTAAATTCTTTCTGCATTATGCACCATCCCTAATTCCAGAATCCATGTTGAGTTTCAAACTCTGATGCATGTTGACTTCCTGCTAACACAAAATATAAACCATCAAGATGGCGCTAAATGGACCTATGGAAGAATAATTTATGTCCCACTGCTATTATGAAAGCAGCAGATATTTTGGCTGAAATTTCTGCTCTGCTCTGAAATTTATTAGGTAAGCTAAGAGCTGACCATTGGTGGGGTTTAGGCTCTGCATAAAACCATAATATGGTGCGGAATGGGTCAACTCGCCACAGCCAATGCACTCCAGAGCTCCTATGAGCACCATTTCTGACCTTCCCAGCCACTTCCGACAAGCAAAATCAGTGGGGGAAACTGGATTTGCTTAATGACCGTGTGATCCATTTAACAACTGTACTGATTCACTTAATGACCATGTCCATAAATATTGTAAAATCGGATGCAACTCACTTAACAACTGCTTAGCTTCGTGAGTGAGCTGTCCAGAGTCATTTGCTGAGATGGATGGAGAAAGAAAGAAAGAAAGAAAGAAAGAAAGAAAGAAAGAAAGAAAGAAAGAAAGAAAGAAAGAAAGAAAGAAA
>BLBF01000071.1:4906589-4930316 GCA_015471245.1 Laticauda colubrina
CTCTCTCTCTCTCTCTCTCTCTCTCTCTCTCTCTCTCTCTCTCTCCCCAAACCTGTGCTCTCCAGGGATCCATGGGACACGTTGCCCATCCCCCACCGACTGTAGCTTCTGGAAGTTGTGGTCCAACCCTTTCTGAGAGAGAAGCGAGTTGGGGAAAGCACTGTTTCCACAGCCCTTGTAACCGACGAGGGTCCCCTTCTTCGCGTATTGTATTTCAGGGGGGAGGGGAGAGAAAAAAAACTAATCAAGTTGCGATATTTGAACCCGGACCCTCCTTGGTTTCGGCTTCAGAAGACCCTTGAGAAGGGAGGACCGACCCATACACCGGAGAGGTCGAGGGGAGGGGGCGTCTCTCTGAGGACATTTTCCACGCACAAACCTCTTCCCCAGATTTCCTGCCGGCGGAGGCGGGACTCGAACCCTGCTCTGCCCGGATCAGCTGCTCCCCACGGGTTCGCCCTTAGCCGGGGGGGAGGTCTCCCGATCTGGCCCTTGGCGTCCTTCGGCCCCTCACCCGCCTCGCGGCTCCCTCTCCTGCCCTCCAGGAGGGGCGCCGCCGCCGCCGCCGCCGCCGCCGCGTTTGCCATGCCAGGCGCGTCCGCAGCCCATCCGCCTCGCAGGCGCAGGGAGGCAGTTTAGCGCTGATGGATACACACACTTGTCTCTTAATCTCCGGAGCCTCTGATCAATACGCTATTTCCCTTTGTTGCCAGAAATTTCGATCCCCTGCCCTGGAATTAGGTTCCCTGCCTTAATCTAAACGGAAACCGGCTTCCAGTTAGCTGGGGAGGAGGGGAGGGGGGGAGGGTGAGTGAGCGAGCAAGCAGGGAATGGGAAAGGACGGGGGGGAGAAGAAGCGAGCCAGCCAGCCAGCCAGCAGAGGAAAGGATGGGAGACGGAGAGAAAGAAAGGAAGGAAAGAGAGAGAACAGGACGGAGGAGGAAGAGAGGGGGGGGGGAAGCATGGGGGCGACAGAGGTCGGAGGAAGGGAGGCCAGGGAGGGGCAGAGGAGAAGAGGAAAGGAAGAGGCAGGGTCGGAGCAAGCAAAGTGCTGGAAAGAGTAAAAGAAACCTGGAAGGTGAGGGGGGGGAGAAAGAAGGAAATCCCCCCCCCCCAGTACAGAGGCATTCCGCCCTCCAGCTTGCCACCTTATGGAAACCTAACAGCACCGATCCCCCTCCCCGCCTAGAAAGGAGAGAAGCCGCCCCCATTAAACCCAGTGGTTCAACTTTTCACCCCCCCTCCAGCCCACCTCCAGCCCTGCGGGCAACACGCATGGAGAAACTTTCCCAAGTCGTTTACTCACCGTTCGCGCCTCTCACCATCCAGGCTGTGTGTCGAGGCTGGAGTTTTGGAGGAGGTCCGGGTTGGGGGGGGGGGAAGGAATGGGGAGGGGGTCCTCAGAGATTGAGGTGGGGGGCAATGTTGACAAGGTTGAAGAGCTCCCCCCCAGCCTTCTTTTTTGGGAGGGTGGAAGGAAGGAAGGAAGGAGGGAAGGAAGAGAAAGAAGGAAAGAGAAGGAAGGATTAGAGAAGGAAGGAAGGAAGGGTCAAATGGCGAGGGAAGGAAGGAGGGAAGGAAGGAAGAGAAAGAAGGAAAGAGAAGGAAGGGTTAGGGAGGGAAGGAAGGAAGGAAGGAAAAGAAAGAAGGAAAGGGAAAGGTTAGGGAGGGAAGGAAGGAAGGAAGGTCAAGGAGGGAAAGAAGGGAGAGTCAAGGAGGGAAGGAAGGAAGGAAAAGTCAAGTAGGGAGGGAAGGGAGGGAGGGTCGGGAAGGGAAGGGAAGGAAGGGAGTGTTGCGTGAGGACAGGGAAGGCCGAAAAGATCGGCCGCAAGGCGAGCGAACCGGGCAGGCAAAGGAGCGAGGCGGAAAACTCGGGGTAAAGAAGCGGGGTTTGGGAGCAGGCGGAGGGATCGGAGGGAAAAAGGGAGGAAGAAGAGCGCGCGTGTCTGTCAAGGGGAAAAACGCCGGGGTGAATCCGAAAGAGAAGGAGGGGTGCCGGGAAGGGAGGAAGGCATCAATGGAGGGTGGCCGAGGCAGGCGAAGCAGGGCAGAAATCTGGGTGCGCGGCCGAGAGAATTACGAAGTGTCTCGTTTGGCGGTGTGTCTCTCGCAAGCGCCTCTTTCCCATCGATAGCAGGGAGGGAGAGAGAGAGAGAAAGAGGCGAGGCGGGCGGGTGGGGTGGGGGGGGGGGGCGCGGCGGATATATGTAGGCTACGCCAGTGCTTCGGATCGATGGAATATAATTTTCCTCAAACTCGGAAAATAAAGTTCATAGCTGATCAAATTTGAAAACAGATGTCGAATCGCGACTCTAAATAAGATTCGATCCTCCTGAATGGACTGTGGATAATATTTGGCTGGGCACTTGATGAAAATGACTGATTTCATTTAGACAGAGAGAGAGAGAGAGAGAGAGAGGGAGGGAGAGGGAGAGAGAAAGAGAGAGGGGCTGCGAGCCACCAACCTGTTTGCAGAAAATGGGATTTGTGTGTATGCCTGCAGCCTTGTGTGTGTGTGTGTGTGTGTGGTCAACCTCCCCCCCTTTTTCCAATTCTGACATACACACACACCCTCCCTCTCTTCCCTTTCCCTCAAATTTTGATGGATGGCTTGAGGCACCTGAGACCAACAACCGATTTTTATCGCCTTTGGTGAATTTGAAGTCTTAGATGTAGCTCTCAAAATTCCTCAACCCCCCCTCCCAGTTTGGGGGACAGGACAAAGTGGGGGGGGGTGTCCCACGTTTACTACCAAGTGGTAGCTACAATAGAAATATGGAGAGTCCTACCCTTTGGCCACTGTCCCTGTTTGAACATAAGGCTGCCTGAAACAGAAATAGAGGCTGGGGACTCACCAAAATCCCAGGCTTCCAGGCTTTGATCTTGGATTTCTCCTTTTCCAGAAGGAAAGGGTTGTTTCTGAGCATGTACAAAGTGCCTGGTTCCCCCCACCCTTCTAAAATTAGACTAGGCCTCCAAACAGGACCAGACCTTTACATGGCATTGCTGCCAAAGAGAACTTGGTGTGAAATCTCTCAATTTTTTTTCTTTCTTGCTTTCAATCAAGTACCACCTAACCTCCCATTTTAAACTGGTGTTAGACTGGCTGTTGGGGTTTTTTGGGGAGGGGGGAAGAGGAGAAGTGGGAAGAGGCTGAGTTTGATGGAATCGAAATAAGAACGCAGGGGATGGAGGTTGGCATCCTAGGTTTTTGAAGCAACACTTGGCAAGTGCAGCCAACTCCTCTGTTTGAATTGTGATATGTGCCAGAGTATTATCTGAGCATCATAACCCACAAAGGCTGCAATGTTAAATCTTCTAGTGAGGCAGAAGTCATGTTAATTTTGCTACAGGAGAGTAAGTCTCACTTAGCCTTTTGGGAAGACCAGAAGTCTGGGATTGAGCTGCTATTTCATGTCCTTCTTTTTAAGCCAGCCAGGCTCTTTTAGGAAGCCAGGACCTACCTGGGTGTACAAGTTGAGTCCCACCTTTGCACCAACAAACCACGACACGACACGCACATACAAATGGCCCACAGGAGGTGGTTTGTGTGTGTGTGTGTGTCTTTCTCTCTTCCTGCACTCCCTGCTTGCAATAACAATTAAATATCGACCGCTTTCTCACTCCAGAGGGTGCTGAAGAAACTGCCAACTGCACCCAAGATATTTTCTCTTGCACCGGAGGAGAGTGCCTGCCTAAGTGTGTGTGTGTGTGCATGTTTGTGTTTCCCCCCCATAGGTGTACACACACCCACACCTTTTCTCTCTCTGTCTCTCTTTAAATCTGGGCTGGGTTCAATTGGTGAGAATCCAAGAGAGAAGAGGAAAATATATTTGCAGGCTTTTTGCAGAGATCAAAGCGCCGAAGGATAATATAAGGGTATAGGAGAGGATAAATCCTTTGGAGAAGGTGAAGGCAGGGATGGTGTGTGTGTGTGTTTGTGTGTCTGTGTGTCTGTGTGTGTGTGTGCGCGCGCGGAGGAACAAAGGCAAAACCAACCTTGACACTATAGAGCCTTTGGGTGAAAAAAAGGGTCAAGAATGCAAGGAGGAGAAATAAACAAAGACAAGAAAATCCAAAGTCTTGTTAAGTTCAGCTTTAACTTCAGAAATAAACAAAAATGCAGGAAAGTCCATTTGGAAGACAGAAGGCTTCCAAGTAGGGTGGTTGAATGGCAGTAATCATCACTTTTTTTGTGGTTTCTTTCCCAAACCCTCAAAATTTTAACCTCAGACTGTCTACTATTGACCTCACCCCATTCCTAAGAGGTCTTTAAGGGGGCATGCCTAAGTGCATCAATGTGCCTATCGTCCCTGTCCTAATGTTCCCTTTTTATTTGTATCCGCTTCATGTATTAATAACCATGTTTATATTTATATCTGTTATCTAATACATGCTTGACAAAACCTTCAGGAAAAGAAAACAAAGTAGGCCTTGTTAGCCAAGGAAGGCACCAGGTTGGAGAAGCTCTTCTGAGTGGGAAATGAGTCTGCCAAACAGTTAGTGTGAGGGCCCCTGGATTCTACAGAAGAGAGATATAATGTCTGTGCCTAGGAGAAAAGTGTGTGTGTGCGTGTGTGTGTGTGTGTGTGTATAGTGTGTATATCAAGACAAGGCAAGGGAAAAGGTCAGCGCATGTAAGGATGATGTGAGCAAGGAGGTGTTTTTAGGAGGCATGTATGTGGCAGAGAATGTTGTACAAAAGGAAGTCTGTGTATGTGTGTGTGTGAGATAGAGAGAGAGAGAGAAAGAGAGAGAAAAAGGGAAGGAGAGAGGGAGAGGGAGAAAGAGAAAGGGAGGGAGAGAGGAAGAGAGAGAGAGAAAGGAAGAGAGAGAAAGGGAGGTAGAGAGAAAGAGGGAGAAAGGGAAGGAGAGAGGAAGAGGGAGAGAGAGAAAGGGAGGAAGAATGAATCTGTTGAGGTGTACTAAAGATACATAAGAAAAATAATTTCCTGAGAAGGTGGAAAGGTGAATAGGAAAGGTGAACTTGAGTGTTTGAGAGAGCTACATTGGAGAAAGGTGTGCAAGAGCTGAGCAAGTATGTAAAGGAGTGCCTGGCAGGGGTATCTGTGAGCAGAAAGGTGTTTTAAATGAGTTTTTCAGAGATGCTGTCTGCCTAAAACTGGGGAAGGAAAGGTGTACACTTGGGTCAGTATATAAAAACAACCTTGTGAAAAAACAGGTGATATTGGTGGAAATCCTGAATATAGTGTGAATAAGTGAGTCCCTTGCAAATGGCTTGAGCATGTAACATGACAACATGTTGGAACAGAGTAAAAAGCACAAGTTATAACTCTTTAGGAGTGACCCTGAGCTTGCGTGTGCTGACACTGAGGAAGGGGGAACATTGTGTAAGGGGACTCAGTGGAGTTGAGTGTATGAATAACTGCACAGTTGGTGCTTGTGCTGGTTATTTATCTGCACACTTGTTGTGTTTTGCTGCCTCTACCTAGCGAGTGTATTCTGTTTCATAGTTTTCCTTTAACAAACCAGCAAACCATGATAACGAACAAAACAGCCCCATCCAGCTGTCCCTTGCACACATGCATGCACACACACACACACACATTCAAATAACAGCAGATCTAGGGGAGGGGGATGTGAGGGAGAGAAATTTACACACAACCCTTTTAATCGGGAGAGGGAATTGTGGCAGAAATTCTCTGATCTGAGTGTGCAAGGAATGGCTTGTGTATTTCAAGGAAGATCTTGCCTTCTGTCGGGCAGTCTGTTTGGGTGGGGGCTCAGGAAGATATCTCTCCCCCCTTTCTTTCCCTGCAGAAGGTGGTAGAGAGCAGAGTCAGTGTGTGTGTGTGTGTGTGTGTTTTTGTATCTGTCTGGTCTCCTGGAATTATGAAAAATACCCACCATCGACACTGGACTTCAACTTCGATTAAGGCAGATAGGACATGACAGGCTCCGATCAATAGCAGGCCCGTCCTATAAAGTGTCAAGTAATGAATCAATTTCGACTAAATTTTCCATTTTTCAGGGGCCGTTCCGAGAGAGAAGAATATCCTCTTTTGTAAAGATATTATTATCGATTTCGGCGGCAATTTGACATCAGGGGTAGTTAATTCCACTCAGAATAAAATTGAAAACACTTGAGAGAGAAAAGAGAGAGAGAGAGACAAAGGAAGAGAAGGAGGGAGGGTGAGGAGAAAAGCTAGAAGAGGAAGGGAAAGAGAAAGGGGAGAGAGGGAAGGGGGCAGGGAAAGAAAGACAGAGAAAGAGAAAGAAAGAAAGATAAAAGAATGAAGGGAAGGGAGGGGAAGGAAAAAAGGAAAGGAAAGGAGGAAAGGTGGATGGACGGATGGACGGATGGATGGATGGTCTGAACTGACCAACTTGGATGATATGAGATATGGGTAAATATTAAAAATACAAAAAGAAAGGATAATGGACTATGGTGTACTTGAAAATAACATTATACTGGTCCATATTTATTGCTTAGGAAGACAACAGACATGGACACTTGGGTAGACACTTTTTGATGCCATCTCTCCTGTAGGAAATAGGAAAAAAGAGATGTAGAAAGGGAGGCAAGGAAAAATGAAGGGCTTCAGACATCTAAAAAGATAGAAAGGGAAGGGCAGATAGACAATACTCAGGGAAAGCAGGAAATTCCCCGAGTATTGAAAATCTATCTCCTTACAGATTTAACCCCAGAGCCCACACCACAACCTCTTCCAAGGCTGTGTCCTTGTTTCTTTCTTCATGGAAGGTGAATCCTAAGAAATTCAACCCCAGATCCATGGCACAAGATGGGATGATGTCTAATTCCACCCTTGTCCCAAGAGTATCAGCAGGGCTCCTTCCTCCATTTTGTTCCCAGAACAAAATATTCTGCCTGGGCTAAGGACGAGTGAACGCCCCAAAGTCAGTTGAGGGTGAATTTAAAACCAGGTTTGCTGTCAGGCACGAAGAAACAGGGCCACACCTTAAGTTCCTGTTAAGAAGGTTTATTATTTATTTTATTTTATTTTATTGTCCTTGCAGCTCGTGCAACGAAATCAAGCACCATCTTCAGTGCACATCATGACCATGAAAATAAACACAAATACACATCCTTCACACTCCACACATTGAATTGAACACACACACCCCGACACCACACCAACAGTACACAACACATTGTTCATGTCTGTACACAAGAATCTAGTCAACTAAGGGTTAGCATCAAATTGGTGCTAGAGTCGACAGAATTTGGACTTGGATCGCTCATGTGAATGTAAGGATTCCAGGTTGATTGCTCTCTTGACTCTACCCCCCTCCTTTTTTTTTTTTTTTTTACATTTGCCCAGCCTTAGACTACTACATCATATTAAATGTGGAAGGGAGTTGTATTTTTGAAGTCTACATTCACCAAAGTGCAGGGATTCGAGATTGTGTTTGAAGACAGTCTATTTGGAGGCAGGTTTATGTTTGTGTTCATACAACATAAAAAGGCATAAGTGATTCCTTTGAGTTCAGCTCTGTGTGTTGTGTAATTGTAACTACAACAGCTTGTGGACTGGCTCTGACAACATAGCCCAAATTGTGAACCTAGACCATGACAAATTCCACAGAAGATCGTAAAGAATTTTTGGGTTAGCCACATGTAACCCTTTTCTAAATGGTTACTCAAGAAAATGCCCTGAACTAACTTGAGAGAAACAAAGATAATGTAGATTTTATAAGAGGAGAGATATGTTGAGTCTACGGTAGTGACAAATTGGTTTACTACAGCTCAGGCCTTTTCATACAACAGATTAATCACAAAAAGGGCGACAGGCAGTCCTTGGCTTACAGTATGGCCACAATGGAGCCGAAAAATTTCTGCTGCTGTTAAGTGAATTTTGCCCCATTTTATGACCTTCCTTGCCACAATTGTTAAGTGAATCTTTGCAGCTGTTAAGTTAGAACTTGATTGTTAGTAAATCTGGCTTTCCCGCTGACTTTGGTCATCAGAAGATCACAAAATGTGATCACATCAGTGGTGGGATTCAAAATTTTTTACTACCGGCTCTGTGGGTGTGGCTTGACTTGATGGGTGTGGCTTGGTGGGCATGGCAAGGAAAGGATACTGCAAAATCCCCTTTCCCTCCCCACCCCACCCCACTAACCTGCTTTCCAGCTCCATTCTCCTGGGCATGCAACAAAAGAAGACCCAGCCTATCATCTGGGACTTGGGAGGCAGAGAATAGATGAGGTTGGCGGGGCCAGTCAGAGGTGGGATTTGCTGGTTCTCCAAACTACTCAAAATTTCCACTACTGGTTCTCCAGAACTGGTCAGAACTGGCTGAATACCACCTCTGGGTCAACATGACCTTGAGACATGGCAACCATTTTAAATATAAACCATATTTGTCAAACATCTGAATTTTGATCACGTGATCCCAGGGATGCTGCAATGGTAATAAAAGTGAACTCTTTTGAATCTGGTGTAATATCGAGCCGTCATTGAACAAACAGTTGCAAGCCGAGGAATTATCTGTACTTGACTCCAAAAGTAATGTAGGAATTTGTAAGGATAGGGCATTTTCTGTCTGTATGGCCCAAGTATCTTGGTTGCTCCTATATATGTTTAATCCAGATGTTTTTAACATTTGTGTGTGGGTTTTTTTAAAAAAACATTTAAAATGTTTTGAGTATTTTGAATTGAAATATATTTTGGAATTGTAAGCTGCCCAGAGATATTGAGATGGGCAGTTGTAGAAATTGAATGAATGAATGAATCAACGAACAAACAAATGACAGTATTGCAGGAGTTCCTGAACTCTTGATGTGAGAATGTGTTTAATTTGGCATTAAGGAAATAAGTAGAAATGTGTGTAGAAATAGATTAGGATTAAAAATTCATACAAAGTATTGGAACTTGAAAAAATACTCGCAATGTTCTGCCCAACTGGATGGTGGGATGGATTTGACTCACAAAAGGCCCTAGTAAACAGCATTTCTCCTGATGCCCTTTTTGCGGTTAAAGTGATTTAACTATTAAGATAGATAGACAAATGTGGAGAAAAAAACCCCACAACTCACATATGTTTATAGCGAGCATTTTCTCTGCACAAAAGCAGAAGCTAGAATAGTGTTTCTCAACTTGGCCATTTTAAGAGGTATGGACTTCAACTCCCAGAATTCCCCCAGCCTAGGGAAATTCTGGGAGTTGAAGTCCATACCTCTTAAAGTGGCCATGCTTGAGAAACACTAAGCTAGAATGCCAAGAATAATGTCTGTGCTTGGTGTGAACATGAGTGCTGTGGATTCTCTCACTGTATGTGTGTGTATACACACACTCATGTGTGTATACACATACTCATTCATCTGTGTGGGTTAAGCTTACACCAACAAGGGATTTTACCTTATGGTAAAAGAAGAAGGTGGAGGATACGCGGATCTCAGAAAGAGAACATGAATGGAACCTGGTTATTACGGTAATTGCCATTGCACAAGAGGCAGCCATACCAGGAGGGTGCGCATCACATGTGTATGGCGGGAGGGGAGTTAGGGAGTGTGTTGTATCCACAGGGAGTGTCATGAGGAGCTTCTCTGGGTGGAAGGGGCAGCTACGGCTAGCCAGGCGTACAATATGAAACCTAGTCATTTATCATAGGGACAGGTCATCTCGCATAACCTTTCCAGCCCCAGAGTGGGAGGGAAGCTATTTAACCCCACTGGGTGGATGGTTGGGTGGGGTTAGGATGCACCCTGTGCATCTGATCTTTGTAAACTATTAACAATGGGGTGTCTGTCATCTATTTTCTCTGTATCTCTCTCTCACACACACACTTCTTTCTCTCTCTCTCCTATCTGTTTGTCTGTTTATCTATCCATCTATCTCAATCTTTCTATCATCTCTCTATCTCTTTCTCTCATTTGTCTGTATCTGTCTATCTATCTCATTCTCTCAAATAGACTCAAATAGACTGTCTGTCTATTTGTCTATCTGTCTGTCTGTCTGTCTGTCTGTCTATCTATCTATCTATCTATCTATCTATCTATCTATCTATCTATCTATCTATCTATCAGAGGTGGTATTCAGCAGGTTCTGACCAATTCTGGAGAACCGGTAGCAGAAATTTTGAGTAGTTCGGAGAACCAGCAAATCCCACCTCTGACTGGAGATTTTACAATATCCTTCCCTTGCCACACCTACCAAGCCACACTCACAGAACTGATAGTAAAAAAAATTTCAATCCCACCACTGCTATCTATCCATCCATATCTGTCTGTCTGTCTGTCTGTCTGTCTGTCTGTCTGTCTGTCTGTCTGTCTGTCTGTCTATCTATCTATCTATCTATCTATCATCTATTTTTATTATCTATCATTCTATCTATTTCTCCTCTCCCTCTCTCTCTTTCTCTCTCTTTCTCTCTCTCTCATCTATTTTTGTGTCCAGAAGGAGAAAAACCCATTCTATCCTTCCAAAGTGAGTAAAATGAGGATCCAGATTGTTGGGGGGAAATAGGCTGATTCTATAAACCACTTAGAGAAGGCTGTAAAGCACTGTGAAGCGGTATATAAGTGCTCTTTCTATCTCCAGATTGTTGCTTAAGCAGCAGTGCAATTTGGTAATTGTTTGATGCCATTTGCATCCAAGAAAAATGTGTCTGCCTGTTACGATCACGTGCAAAAAACACGCCTTTGCTTGGCTTATATTTGGGGTCTCCCAGCCTCCCTTTCCCACCCCTCAGCGGATTTCCAAAGCAGTTTAGCTGACGTGGCAATCTATCTTTTCATACTTAGGACCCGTCTTCAAATCCCGGCTTGCAATTTCTACTCAGCCTTTGCAACCACTCTTCCTCTTCCTCTAACTGCTATGCTAATGAGGAAGATATTTAAGCAGGTTTGACGTACAATTTCACATTTAACACAACATCTGCTTTAACCGGCCAGATAATTCCCAAAACTCCAGAGATCTTTGTCCACTGTGGCTTCCCTGAAACAGAGATCTGGGGGTAGACTGCCATTATACAAGGAAGCTCCATAAAACTTTTAGGACTAACAGTTTATTGATAGGTGTGCTGTTCAGGAGTAGCTCTCTCCTTCAATCTGCGGGCTTCAAAATGAGAAAGGCAGCAGCTATTTTGAAGAATGCCTTTGAAACTAGCCCAGTGGAAAGTAGCCCAGGATCCATTTACCCTGATCAAGAATGGGATTGTTACACTCAGTGCCTATCCCATGGCTGTAAGAGCTGGGCTGTAACTGAGCTCTCAACTGGAGAGAAACACTGGAGAGTCTGCACTTTGAGGGGGGTGGATTTCATTGGTGCTCTCTGGGCTTGGTGGTTTTCTTGCAAATATTTCATGCTGGCACTGTTGATGTTCCCTAGTGCGGTAATAAAACGTCTGCAGCAAAATCACCAAGCCCAGAGATCACCAAGGACCTTATTGTTCTCCTCCCCCTCCCCCCTCCTGCTCCTTCTCCTCCCAAACCCCACTTCCTTCTAGCACTGATGATGTTACTAGTTTGGTAATGAAATGTTTGCAAGGAAACCACTAAATTCAGAGACACCAAAGACCTCACAGTCCTCCTCCTCCTCCTCCTCCTCCTCTTCCTCCTCCTCCTCTTTCACTCCACAAGCAGCCCTCCCCTTCTAAAACAGATTGGCAATGTTCCAAGTAATGCATTTATAGAAAGCAGAACTCCAAGGCAGGCAGATTTCATTGGATACATCATATTGGCACAAACTGGTGAAAGCCGATTCTAAAAAGTTCCCACGACTTTCATCTCATTAAAAATAAAAGTTTCCCCCTTCCCCCCAAGTCACTGGTCATGTCCAATCAGGGTACTGGCTGGTTGCTTGGTTACTTGCTCTGCCTCTGGCCAGCCACCTGCCAAAATGTCCTTGGTTCCCACAGGAAAGCTTTGTTGTTTTGGCTACAAAACCCCATCTAACTATTTCCCCTCCTCCACCCTCGCTTCCTCTGTTGTGTGGAACCCTGAAGTCTCCAAGATGGCTCCAGCCAGGTTCACTTCAAGGTTGACACTGATAAAGTTACCTAGATGGGTCATGAAATGTGTGCAAGAAAACAACCAAGCTCAGAGAGTGCCAAGGACCCCCTAATGTCCACCCTGGGCTACAAATATTCTTCTTTATTAGTTTGCACATTACTGGGGAATCGGTTGGATAGGCCGCCCCACAGATGTTTAGGAGAGAAAGGCATCCAGCTGTTTAAGGCTCCACTAGTTCTGTTGAATGTTGCTCTTGAATTGAATCTGCTAAGGAAGATTTATCCAGGTCAATGATTGGTTGAAGTAGCCATGAATGCTAAAGAGAAAGAAGACCAGATCGTTCTCCCATTAGAGTTAATTCTTTCTGGCGCCCCACATAGGAACATGGTAAGGAGCATGGTAGGATTACAGCTGATATTTAACAGGTTCCTCAGACAAAACCTCTCTGGATTCCATTCCATGCCGGGGAAGGCACAAGCAAAACTATTGGAGATGAAATGAATGTAGGAAAACAAACAGCAGATTTCAATGAAATTGCAAACAAGATAAAACATTTTCAGAAGTACTTCTTGACTTATTGTGTAGTGACCATTCCAAGTTACCATGGCACTGAAAAAAGTGACTTTTCTTACTGTTGCAGCCGCCCCCATGGTCACGTGATCAGAATTTGGATGCTCGGCAATTGGCATGTACTTATGACAATTGCAGTACTCTGGGGTCATGTGATCACTTTTTGCAAGCTTCTGACAAAGTCAAGCCAGATTTAATTAACAACCATTCTACTAGCATGGTGCATTTACCACTAGACCCATCATGGCAGAGGAATTCTGGGAGTTAAAGTCCACAAGTCTTAAAGTGCAGAGAAGACCAACAAAGTTGATTAGGGGACTGGAGGCCAAATGATCCGAAGAACTGAGAATGAAGGAATAACTGGGTATATCTCAGTTTAATGAAAAGAAGGACTATAAGTGACACCATAGCAATCTTATAATTTTTGAATGGCTGCCACAAAGAGGAGAGAGGAGGGTCAAGCTGTTCTCCAAAGCACCTGAAGGCAGGACAAGAAGAAGCAGTGGGTGGAAACGAACTAAGGAGAGAAACAATCTAGAAATAAGGGGAGGGGGAGAAATTCTGACAATTAGAACAATTAACCAGCGAATGGCTTGCCTCTGGAAATTGTGGGTGCTTCAAAACTGGAGGTTTTACCTTGAAAATCAAGCAGAAAGAAGACACAGAATAATATCAAACATGGAACTTATTTTATCAGTGGTTGGAAAAAAGGGAGGGAGAGTAAGAATGGACTATGTATTGTTAAGCAAATTAAATACCCAGACAACACGATGTTTATTAAGCACTGAGAAAGGTACCGTAATTAATAAAAAGTTCATAAAATTTATTTAAAAAAAAAAACTTGGAGGTTTTTAAGAAGAGACTGGACAATCACTTGTCTGAAATGGTATAGGGTCTCCTGCTCGATTGGGAGGGGGGTTGGACTAGAAGACCTCCAAAGTCCCTTCCAATTCTTGTTATTCCATCAGACAGTTGCCACTGAAATTCTAGGCTGGACCTTGGACAGCCAGTGAGTTTATCCCGAGCTCAGCCTTCCAAACCATGTTTCTCTCTCTTACCTACCCTAAGTTTAGACTTGTTCACTCTCCTCCTACTTAGTACCCAACAGCCATGAGTTGTGAGCGACTGGAAGCAAATTGCTCCATATCTTTCCTTAAATTTCCTTCTCGATGTGTTGCCCATCTAAAGCACATAGTTTACATCTGCAACAGTGATGGGATGCTTCCGGTTCGCACCGGTTCAACCACCCCTCACCCCCACCCTTTCCTGTCCTATATTTCCTTGTTTTTTAGCTCAGTTGTCATATCCCTGTCAGAATCTGAATCCAAGGTGGAAGCCCAACAGCTGACAAGGAGTGGGAGTGTGGCTCCATTGGCTATGGAGGAGACTGGGGAAGAGCAAAGTCCGGCTGGGCAGAGCAGGGAAGAAGTAGAACAAGGGAGAGGGAGTTCAGAGGAAGACCCAGGCCCACCCACTCTTCATCCTAGGGCACACGGGGAGGAACGGAGAAGAGAGCAACATAGGTTGCATGGCTTACAGGGGAGGAAAGGGCCCTGATTCTCTTCATTAGCCACTAGCTGGGAAGACAGTTGATAAGAAAGGCAGGCTGTGTGCGCCAGGCTGCTGGGAGCAAACATGACTTTATCCTGTGTTGTCGTGGCTTATCTGTGTTCCTGGCCTCTTCCCAACTGTGTGAGTTTTGCCATGCCTTCAAGTCTGAAATTCTTGCTCCTGCCCTGCCAAACTAATTGCTTCAGTTTGGCTTGTTTGGACTTTAAGTTACAGTTTGAGTTGCTCATGTTTTGGACTTAATTTCCTGCAGCCAAAGGCTGTTCCTGGCAGAGTTTTATCCAGCCAGAAGCTAACCTGGACATTGGGGGCAAAGTTGGAGATAATAAAGGGAATCTTATTGCTTATCTGTGTTGCCGTTGTGCCACGCCCTGGGTCATCACATCAATTGATTCGCGCGGCAGAGGGGATTGGCGTGCCTCAGCTGTTTTACTCCCCAGCACTGAATAGAAGGCAAGTTTTGGAGCTTAAAATCGGTGGGTTTTGAACGCTAAGTGCGTGTGTACGCAAACCACACGTACGCACGCAAAGCGCTCTCTCATAGAACCAGTCGTAAAAAAAAAAGGTTGAATCCCACCCCTGGCCTGCAAATATCTCTTGGCTAACTCCAGGAGTGTGTCGTGCCCCCTTGTAGGTTGAGAGAGAAGACCCCCACGGGGAAGGACTTCTTCCACCCCTGCCGGCTCATTCAACGTGCTGAATCTTCAGTCATTCCCAAGAGCTAGGGAGCATTGGGGAAATCTGGAAACAAGGACCAACCCCCCCATACACCCAACCCCCCCTACCGTAACTGGTTATGTTGAGAGGTCAGAGGATCCTGTAATATCTCAGACTGCAATCACTTGGCTATTTGCCTGTCACCGTAGCCATCAAGCTCAGCTATCAACACAGCAATTGCCTTTTTTCTCTGTCCCTGTTTCCATATCGCTCTAGTTCCCTCGCCTATTTTTATTTTTTTTCTCTCTCTCTTTTCTTTTCAGATTCCCCTCCTCAATCCCTCTTTCCTTCAATCTGTCTCCTGGGTGCCATAATTCTAACCACCAACACGTCTCATTCTCTCCTTTCAATTGGGCAGTTCAAGTGCCCAAGGTACAAAGGAGCATAAAATCACCAGCAAACAAGCAAAAAGATTCCGGGATGGGGGAAAAAGACAATATGGTGGCTCATTTTTGTTTTTTGTTTTGTTTCCTCGGCAGGTTAAAGGTGGACACCCAGAATTAAGCCAGCAGGTAATCCTTGACTTACAACAGTTCATTTAGTGACTGAAGTTATGGCGGGCCTGATAAAAGGGACTTACGACCATTTTTCACACTCTCTATGGTCTTTCTTTTCTTTTCTTTCTTTTTTCATTTCTTTCTTTCTTCTCTTCCTTCCTTCTTTCTTTTTTTCTTTTTCTTTTCTTTCCTTCCTTCCTTTTTCTTTTCTTTCCTTCCTTCCTTTTCTTTTTCTTTTCTTTCTTTTCTTCCTTTCTTTCCTTCCTTCCTTTCCTTCCTTCTCTTTCTTTCTTTCCTTTCTTTTCTTTCTTTCCTCCCTTCCTCCCTTCCTTCTTTCTTGCTTGCTTTCTCTTTCTCACTCTCCCTTTATTTCTCTCTCTGTCTCTCTCTCTCTCTCACACACACACACACACACAGAGGCCACCCCATTGCGACATGGAAAGCCAAATGGAGGTAGTTCCCGACTTACAATAGTTCATTTAGTGACCATTTGAAGTTACGACAGCGCTGAAAAAAAGGGACTTATAACTATTTTTCACACATGACCATTGCAACATTTCTATGGTCACATGATCAAAATTCAGACACTTGGCAACTGACTCATATTTATGACCGTTGCAGCATGTGCTCCCCTGTTGTGACCTTTGGACAAGCAAAGTTCAATAGGGAAGCCAGATTCACTTAACAATCCTGTGACTAACTTAATAACTGCAGGAATTCCCTTCACAACTCTGGAAAGAGATGTTGTAAAATGGAAGCAAAACTCGCAACAAATGTCTCACTTAGCTTCAGAGATTTGTGGGGTCAATTGTGGCCGAAAGTTGAGGATTTCCTGTAAACCTGTGGCCAGTGATAGGATTAAAAAATATTTTACTACCGGTTCTGTGGGCATGGTATGGCTTGGTGGGCATGACAGAGAAAAGATACTGCAAAATCCCCCTTCCCTTCCCCACCCACCCCACTAACCTGCTTTCCAGCTCCATTTTCCTATGCAGGGCAACCAAAGAAGACCCAGCTGATCAACTGGGACTCAATGGGAGGCAGAGAATAGATGGGGTTGGCGGGGCCAGTCAGAGGTGATACTTGCTGGTTCTCCAAACTACTCAAAATTTCTGCTACCAGACCAGTTCTCCAGAACTGGTCAGAACCTGCTGAATACCACCTCTGCCTGTGGCCCGTATAAGGCCTATCAACAGTTGGCATTTTGGCATCCTCTCCTAATGGAGGAGGCCAAATATTTCAGGTGTTATGGGCAGGTGCAGTTGTATGATTGGGGAAAGGAAAGAAACAAAATGGCGGCTTGTAAAACTTCATGATCTCCCTTAAGACCCCCCAACCTTATCCATTCTGGGCATACAGCCCTTGACATGGCTTTGAAAGCTGGGTGCAGCCAACCTTTAAAGGCATTTTCTGTTCCAGGTCCCTAACTAAGGATGGGGTAGTTTACCCGATAGATCAGGAGTGGGCCACTATGGCCCCTTTACGACCTGTGGGTTTCAACTCCCAGAATTCCTGACCTAGCATGACCCGGTGGAATGGAGTGGAGTGGAGTAAAGTAGAAGAATAGAATACAATTAGAATAGAATAAAATATAGAATAGAATATAGAATAAAGTAGAATAGAATATAAAATAGAATAGAATATAAAATAGAATATAAAATAGAATAGAGTATAGAATAGAAAAGAATAGAATAGAATATAAAATAAAACAGAATACAGAATAGAATATGGAATAGAATAGAATAGTACAGAATATAAAATAGAATAGAATATAAAATAGAATTTGAATATAAAATAGAATAGAATTAGAAGAGAATAGAATTAGAATAAGCATAGGATAGGATTAGTCCTTGAGTTACAACAATTAATTTAGTGACTGTTTGAGGTTACAGCAGCACTAAAAAAGTGACTTATGAACATTTTTCCCACCTACAATCATTGTACCATCCCCATGGTCATGTGATCAAAATTCGGATGCTTGCCAGCTGGCTCATATTTATGACGATTGCAGTGTCTCTGGGTCACGTGATCGCTTTGTGAGGCCTTCTTTCCCCCACCCAAACATATTTTTGTTAGGTGATAAAATACAAAATACAAAAATAAATAAAAGAGCAGAGAAAGGGGACGGAACAGGGGAGAGAGAAATGAGGAAAGGTAGGGAAAAGAAAAGAAAAAAGAAGCATTATCAAGGGTGGGATGCTGCGGGTTCACAGGGATTCGGGAGAGACCCAGCTAAGATTCTGCACAATTCGGAGAACCCCCAAATCCCACTCCTGGCTGGCCCCGCCCACCCCTACCTGCCCCTCCCCAGAGTCCCCATGTGGTCTGTTTTGGATGCAGGTAAGTGCAGGGTGTGCATGGAGGCTCAGGGACGGTGAAAAACAGGCCTCCTGGAAGTTCGGGAAGGCTGGGAACAGGCCCGTTTCCAGCTTCCAGAGAGCCTCCGGAGTCCGGGAAGGCCGTTTTTACCCTCCTAGGGGCTCAAGGAAAGCCTCTGGAGCCCAGGCAGGGCAAAAAGCCACCCCCACCCCCGTTGTAGTGCAGGAGGCTGACTAGGCCCCACCCACCATGGCCCTGCCCACCCAGCAACCGGGCAGAGAACCAGTTACTAAAATTTTTGATGCCCACTCCTGATTGACTTCCAACTCTCTCCGTTGCAGTAGAATAGGGCAGGGGTCTCCAGCCTTGGCAACTTTAAGGCTTGTGGACTTCAACCCCCAGAATTCCTCAGCCAGCTTTGCTTTGTTGGCTGAGGAATTCTGGGAGTTGAAGTCCACAGGTCTTAAAGTTACTAAGGTTGGAGACCCCTGGTATAGGGCAATGACATCAAATCACAGCTTTTTTGCTTTTCCATCATAGTCATTTCTATAAAAATCTATCCATCAAAATTCAGGCGCTTGGCAATTGATTCATACTTATGACCACTGGAGTGTCCCGGGGTCAGGTGATTCCCTTTTTGAGACCTTCTGACAAGGCAATAGGGAAGCCAGATTCATTTAACAACCACATGACTCTCTTAACAATTGCATTGATTCACTGAACGACTGTGGCAAGAAAGATCCCAAAATGGGGCAAAATTCACTTAAATGTCTTGCTCACCAACAGAAATTTTGGACTCGGTTGAAGTCCAAAGTCGAGGACTTCCTGGACTTCATTTGGCTAAGAGTGATTAGACATGCATGGAATTTGTCTCCATCTCTCCTAACTTTTTTTTTCATATTTGGACTTTTGCTTCTGTGCAAAACAACCTTGACAACCTTGAACTACACTGCCTACAGTTGGACTTAAGCGTAGCACACAAAATTATCTGCTACAATGTCCTACCAATCAATGACTACTTCAGCTTCAACGGCAACAATACAAGAGCACACAACAGATGCAAACTCAATGTAAACCGCTCCAAACTTGATTGCAAAAAGTACGACTTCAGCAACCGAGTGGTCAATGCCTGGAATGCACTACCTGGCTCTGTTGTTCCATCCTCTAACTCCCACTCCTTTAACCTCAAACTATCTACTATTGACCTCACCCCATTCCTAAGAGGTCTGTAAGGGGCCTGCATAAGTGCACCATCGTGTCTACCATCCCTGTCCTATTGTCCCCATTTATTCGTACCTATTTGTTGTATTCTTACTCATGTTTATACTTATACCCATTATTTTGTAAGCGATTGACCAATCAAATAAATAAATAGAATAAAAAATAAAAGAAGGAAGGAAAGAAAGAAAGAAGGAAGGAAGGGGGAAGGAAGGAGATCAGGGAGGGGGAAGGAAGGAGAGAAAAGAATGGAGGAGAGAAAAAAGGGAGGGAGCAGGGGAAAGGAAGGAAGGAAAGAAAAAAGGGAGGGAGCAGGGGGACGAAAGGAAGGAAAGAAGAGGTCTCTTAGAAAGACCTCTTCCTAAGAGGTCTGAAAGGAGCCTGCATGAGCGCACCAACATGCCTACCGTCCCTCTCCTTTTGTTTCTTTTTATTTTTCTTATATGTATCCATTTCATTTATTCATAACCATGTTTATACTTGTACCTGTTATCTTATAATCGCTTGACAAAATAAATAAATAAATAAATAAAAATAAAATAAGTGCACCATTGTGCCTAACCATCCCTGTCCTATTGTCCCCATTTATTCGTACCTATTTCCTGTATTCTTGCTCATGTTTATCCTTATACCCATTATCTTGTAAGCAATTGACAAACAAACAAACAAACAAACAGACTTCCATGCAAGCCTCTTCACTTTCAAAGTTCCTCTGGGTCGTCCCCCCCCGTCCCCCCCCCCCTCATCCTTTTTTTAACATTTATCCTCATCTTGAAAAAAATCCTGTTCAAATAAGGGCACTATTTGCAGGTTTTCTCTACCGCCATCTAGTGGTGGTTATCAGGATGAGGATACCCAAACCCCTCTTAACCAGGTCAACTTCTCAACACGCTAAAAAACCTGGATCAGGGGAGTAACTTTGTCTGTTGTGTTTCTGAAACTTAACAGGTTGTGGAAAGGATGCTTAATTGATGCACGAAGAGATTGTCTGAGGCTTGAAAAAGGGAGTCATTCATCCATTCAATCACTGTAAGCCGGTTGTGGGGATACGGACACAATCTGATTCCTTGTGTGGATTTGTTCTGAATCTGCCTGCAGGCTTCAGGACAGAATTCTCAGTGCTCCAGGTTGGAAACAGGCACGTACAGGTAGGCCTCATCTTACGATGACAACTGAACCCAAATTTTACGTTGCTAAGCAAGACAGATGTTTGGTTGACATGTGCTAAGTTTGGCCCATTTTATGACCTTTATTGCCACTGTTGTTAAGCGAATCACTGCAGTTGACTTAGTAAAACAGTTGCTAAGTGGATTGCTCATTGGTTTTGCCGACTGCTGAGAATCTCAGCAGCTTGAAGCCATTCAGCTGGGATGAAGTAGCCATTCTACCTTCCCAGCTTCAAGTTGTTGAAGTTGAGAAACATTGCTTCATAGACCCAACACACCTGGCTGGGGAATTCTGGGAGTTGAAGTACACTCATCTTCAAATCACTGAGGCTGACATACATTGGTCTGGGTACAGTCATGGATGTTCCATTTCCTAGATGGTCAACCACATCTGCAAGATATCCAGGGGTAGGATTCAAAATCCCAGCAATTGGTTTGCTGCCCAGATACTGGGTAGACATGGCTATGGGGGGCATGGCCTACAAAAACTTCTGGGAGGGCTGTTTTTCGACGTCCCCAAAGTCCGGAGGCTTCCCTCTGGCAGGGTGAAAATGGCTTCCCCTGGTCTCCAGAGGCCCTCCAGAAGCTGGAAACAGGCCCATTTCCAGACTTCCAGAACTTCCAGGAGGGCTGTTTTTCACCCTCCCAGAGCCTCCGTGCAGATCCTGCACTTACCTGCATCCAAAATGGGCTGCATGGGCACTCCTGGGAGGAGCGGGGTAGGTGGGGCCAGCTGGTTGGTTCCACTATTGGTTCGGCGAACCAGATGTAAATTTAACATCCAGTTCCCCTGAAGCGGTCCAAACCGTTTGAATCCCACCCCTGGTTATGGCCTAGTATTGGTCTGCAGCCCCGGAGGGTTGGAGACCCCTGCTCTGTAGGCCAAGCAGACCCAGGCTGTAAAAAACCAGATGACCACTGGAGGCCAGCAATGGTAGACCTGGCCAGTCTCTTGTCTTCCCCAGTGTGCCGCCGTGGCCACGCTGCCGCACTGCCAAGTCTCCTAGGGCAGAGAGCTGCTTCTGCTTCTGTCCCATAGCGTTTCGTTTAACAAAGGAGTTGGTGGATCAATGCTGACTCCTCGCCTAAATGTGGCAGGGCCTGGCCTGCTCGGGTGTCGCTGTGCGTTGCCCTCCAGCCGACAGCTTGAGTGATGGTACACATTAAACAGTTAATCCGCCTGATTGAATGTTTGCTTCCTCCAAATTGAAACATTAAACAACAACGGAGGGAGAAGAGGCGGCGACAAATCAGTCATGAAAGATTCATTTTCTCCCGAATAATGTATCTCATGAGCTTGGAATATACAAATAGGTTGGCGCAATTGGCGGAAACCCCACCTTCTGTGCCCCCTCCCCCAACTTCCACCTGCCAAGTCGGGCCATCCGGGGTCCTTTGTACAACCGGCCTGGCATTCTTGGAAGGCCGTCGGGAAGGTGGGGAGAAGTCCTACTTTGTCACTTGGAGCCGCACGGGGCCTTTCCTGCAGGTCATCCAAGGAACTGGGTGTTTGTCCATCAGGAGATCAAGAAGACCAAGGAATAATGGCAGGTCTGAAGTGGTGGTTCCATATTCCGAAGGACTGAGGCCAGAAAGAGGAGAAACCCATTTGTGGAAGGGTCTCAGGGTGGCTTGAGAAGCCAAACGAAGAAAGGAAACAGAGTCCCTCAACATCGACAGCAGGGTTTTTCTCAGCCTTGGCTGCTTGAAGACGTGTGAACTTCAACGCCCAGAATTCCTCATGGCTGGATAGGGGAATTGTGGGAGTTGAAGTCCACACACCTTCAAGCGGCCAAGTTTGAGAAACTGTTCTGTGGGTTGCTGTGGCATATTTCTACTTCAGATTTTAACATCCAGGGTGGTGCTTTGGGCCCAATATGAAAGCCTGCCTGCCTGCCTGCCTGCCTTCCTCCCTTTCTTTCCCTTGCCTGCTCCCTCCCTCCCTCCCCTTCGTTCCTTCCTTTCCCTTCCTTTCCCTTCCTTTCCCTTCCTTTCCCTTCCCTTCCCTTCCCTTCCCTTCCCTTCCCTCCTTCCTTTCCCTTCCCTCCTTCCCCCTTCCTTTCCCTTCCCTTCCCTCCTTCCTTCCTTCCTTCCTTCTCCCTTTCTTTCCCTTCCCTTCCCTCCTTCCTTCCTTCCTTTTCCTTCCCTCCTTCTCCCTCCTTTCCCTTCCCTTCCCTTCTTCCTTCCTTCCTTTTCCTTCCCTCCTTCTCCCTTCCTTTCCCTTCCCAAGTGGGAAGAAACACTTGTAAATAGAAATATCCTTTCTCTTTGCTATATCTGTTGATATAGCCTACAATGCAAAATTCCCCACCTCCTACTGATTTCTCTCACATGGTTTAATTTACAGCTTTATGGAAGAACTAGAAAAAAGTCACATTTGCAGAGAACAGTCATGGATGAGAGAAGGGTTAAGCATTCTTTCTTACGCACTTATGCTTTTCTATGCACCAGCTGGGGAGGCCGGTGTTGTTTGGAATTCTAAGCTGAAATTGGTACGTGGGATCTATCAGTGTCAGGGTTCTGGCAGTTACCCCCAATTAAATCATCAGTCTGGAGCCAAACTTCCAAAACTTAAAAAGGATTTATTGGGAGTTAACATGCCACCACTGCCTGGGTGTAGCCAACTCTGAGATACATAATTCATTGACCCTGGTTTTTTTCCCCACAGAGCCCATGCATTGTCCCTTCTTATTTTCAGTCAGAAGGTAGCCAGCTGGCCATGCAAATAATCTTGTATCACTTCTGTTTGAAAAAGGTGATATGATTATCTCAGCCACAAAACATGTTTAATCCCAAGTAAGACACATGGCAGCCTTCCAATATTTGAAGGGATGACAACTTTTCTCAGGTATTGGCGAAACATTGGGGGGGAAAAAACCCTCCATTCTCCAATTTGTTCTGCCTTCAGCAGAGTATCTCAAAATTGCCCATTTGAATTTATGTGCACTTCAACTCCCAGAATTCTCCAGCCAATATAGATGGGCTTCAACTTCCAGAATTCCCCTGCTAGTATGTGTGGACTTCAACTCCCAGAATTTCCCATCCAGCCATGGTAAATGGGCCAGGGTTTGGTCCATTGCTGTCCTTTGCACACAGAGTTACTAAGAAATACGTAGAAAGAGAAAATGGCTGAAAAGGATGGGGAGATTGGTGAGGAAGGGTCTGTTGATGGACCTTTCTGTTTCCTTGTTCAGGCTTCAGGTTGGATTTGATGTGGAAGAGAGTCTCAGTAATAAATGAATATCTTAGTTGCTTTTAAAGTTACAGACAACTCTTAATGATCCATCAGCTGCAAAAGGATCTCTGCGTATGCGTATTGTTCCAACAGTAAATACCAGGAAGGGTTTGAGCGATGGTCCCTGTTTTGTTTATCCTCATTAAATTTAGCGCTACAATTTGCTAGCTTTGCCTCGACAGCTGATTTACATGGGTACTTAATGAGATGGGGGTGGGTGGGAGGTGGAAAAGTGGGGGGGGGATTAGGAGAGAGAGATTGATCACAGTATGTGTATATGCACAATAGGAGAACATAGGTTTATCAAAGCTCATTTGTACCAAGGCCTGGAATCTGTGCCAGCCTTTTCCAGCCCAACAAGTGTTTAAATGTTGGCCCTTCATTGAAAAAAAATAAAAGATTGACCTCTTAGGATCTCCTCTGGAGGAAATCTCAAGAATGGATGTAGATGATTCTTCTTCTTCTTCTTCTTCTTCTTCTTCTTCTTCTTCTTCTTCTT
>BLBF01000071.1:4936858-4949690 GCA_015471245.1 Laticauda colubrina
ATAGATAGATAGATAGATAGATAGATAGATAGATAGATAGATAGATATAGATAGATAATAGGATGAATTGGATGGATAGAGAGATAGGATGGATAGAGAGAGAGAGATGGATGGATGGATGGATTATAATGACAGATATGTAGGTAGGTAGGAAGGTAGATAGATAGATTATAGAGACAGAAAGATATAGAGATTAGATAGATAGATAGATAGATAGATAGATAGATAGATAGATAGATAGATAGATAGAGAGAGAAAGACAGACAGAAAGACACAGAGAGAGGGAAAGAGAGAGAGATAAATATGCTATTGGAACTTGAGCCAAAGTCTCTTTCTGATCCCAGCTGGGTGATTCCATCCCTATTTATTCTTTTCCACCCCTTCCATCCCAACATAATTGAGGTTCCCTCCCCCTTTTTCCTGTTTTGTAAATCCACAATTATGCCTCACTTCATTATGAGGCCTGAGACAACCTTCCTTCCCTCCAGCACGATCCTATCCGCAGCCCCTAGAAAGAATATCTGGATTTCACATCCCACTTGCACGTATTCACCCTAATTTCCATGCCTAAAATGGGTTTAGAGGACCTGGAGGACGAGGCAGGAAAATCTGGAACTGAAATTGGAAAGCAGCTAAAGCTGTCATTAAAGCTGCTAAAAGGGAGGAAGGCACAAGGAGGAAAGGATTTTCCCCCTCGCATATAAATCTCCCACCCACCCCTTCAAAAATAAATAAACAGACAGTTTCCAATCAGAGCCAGTGAAGAGAAGCAGCTTTAAAGAACAAAAAGACAAGGAGGGGGGAAGAAGGAGGAGGAGGAGAGAAATTTACATAGTAGCATATGATCTTGCCAGTAATTTGTTTTAATTACTATTAAAATCTGCTCTAATCATACAAGTGGGGTTGTTATAGCCTTGGGAGAGGCAGGCCAAGTGAAAGCTGCCCAGTCTGGCACCTTTGGCAGCCAATTTGCTAAGGAAAAGAATTTCCCAAGGGCATAAGATTTGGCCTGGTGATTAAAGGCAGCAGGCTAGAAACTGGGAGATAGTGAATTCTAGTCCTGCTTTGGCCATGAAAGCTGACTGAGTAATGTTGGACCAGTCACCAGGAGAACCACTCACCATTAGTGAGTTATAATTCCACCTTAGGCATGAAAGCTGGCTGGATGACCTTGGACCAGTTACCAGGAGACAGTGAGTTCTAGTCCCATCTGAGCCATGAAAGCCATCTGAGCCCTCACCCACCTTCTAAACCCAGTGATTTTTGGAGTAAAACCCTCTTACTTCAGAGAGAGTGCTAGGGATAGGAAAGAAAAGGCACTTTTGATCTGCTTAGAGTACGTCTACACAGGGGGCTTAACACAGATTAACAAAACCACATTAAATTCACCCCTTTGATTCAGGTTAATTAACTTGCTTACAAACCTCACATGCACCAGGCCTCGATCAATTGGAGGCCCAGTATGGTTGTTTTCCTTGGTTAAATTTAATGACAAGTTTGCTCACATAAGCCAAACACCAGATTCAGAGGACTTTCACCTGGGAAATGCAACTGCCGCTCCAATCAGGAACAGATCTTCATGTCCATGAGTTGAACAGAAATGGAGCTCCAACCATCCATTGATTAATCCATCAATTAATCAGCCAATTGTCATATGTATAAAAGAACCAGGGTGATCATGTAGCAATAAATATTTTGGAACCAGAAGTGGGGGAAACCCATGTTCCTTAGGCTGAAAGAAACTTAAAAAAAAGAAAAGAAATGCAACCCACCAATGCATTACAGTCTGTTTCTGCCAGCTTTAATTTGTGATATGAACATTTTAATATTTAAAAAGCACTAGAAGAGTGTTTTTAGCCCTGTTTAAGAGAAAAATATTTGGAAAGCTGTAACAGCATCTGCTAAGCTTGCGCAACTGGGATCAGTTCTGGTGCACAGTACATAAGTGTTCAAATGAAAATTTATCCCACCATTGAAACATGTATATAAATAAATAACTTTATTGCGGTCATTAGCCAGCAGAAAGTTTAAAAATGTATACACAAACATACACACGTACGATACACAGGGAGACATATACTTTGTGGATTATGTGCCATCATGTTGTTTTTGACCCCTATCAAATGGAGTGGCAGGTAATAATTAAAAAATTAATTTAAGAGGGTGGCTATTTTTTTTTTTATGTGTGTTGTATAAGAGGAAAGAAGGATGTATGCTTGTGCCCACCATTTTGGTTCTTTGATTTATACACACCCCAGTCTTCATAGACTAGCAGATCAAGAGCTGGAATCTCAACTTGGAAATGATGATATAAAGGGAGGCATCCTCCCTCCCTCCCTCCCTCTCTCTCTCTTTTCTTTTTTCCTCTCTCCTTCCCTCCTCCCTCCCTTCCTCCCTTCCTCCCTCCCTCTTTCTCTTTTCTTCCCTCCTCCCTCCCTTCTTCCTTCTTCTCTCTCTCCTTCCTTTTTTTCCTCCCTCCCTCTCTCCCTCCCTTCCTCTTTCTCCTTCCTTCCTCCTCCCTTCCTTCCCTTTTCCCTCCCTCCCTTCTTTCCTGTGTTCTTTTTCCCCTACCAGCACTGCTCTTTTAATTAAGTATGTTTCAGTGTTAATTGATCATTTCTTCTATTACATTTCCAGCTCTTTTCCACTAGCCACTTTAATTGCATCCCGAAAGGAATGTCCTTTTACCTCTGGGCTTGATCAAGATTTGCCTCCATCCTTAACTCTCGCGCTGAGCTCTGCATCGGTGACAGGACTCTTCCCCATTATCTCCCCTTCATTTATCACAATTTCCACTGCACTTCCATGCTTTCTTATGAGAAGATAACAACCAGCACCCTCAAATAGATGCTTAATCAAAAGCTTGTCGGGCTCTGCTTGTTGTTATTATTGTGGTTGTCGTTTTCTTGAGGTCAGCATGCAGAGATTTTAAAAAATAACCCTAATTGCATGGCATCCGGTTCAAACAAACACAAATGAAAACGGACCTAAAGAAATGGATGCAAACTTTCAGATTCTCAAAAGTTCTGGCATCTTCATCCCTGGCAGGTGGGATTAAGCAACTCTTCCTTTGTCCTTGAATGTTGGGCTATTCCCACGACTAATTGATGTGTTTAATCCAGGGATGGGCTTCAAAAATTTTAACAAGGGGTTCTCTGCCCGGTTGCTGGCTGGGTGTGGCCATGGTGAGTGTGGCCTAGTTGGCCTCCTGCACCACAGCGGGGTGTGTGGTGTTTTTGCCCTCCCTGGACTCCGGAGGCTTCCCTTGAGCCTCCAGGAGGGCGAAAACAGACTCCCTGAGCTCCAGACTCTCTGGAAGCTGGAAATGGGTCCATTTCCAGGATTCCCAAACTTCCGGGAGGCCCGTTTTTCATCCTCCCCGAGCCTCCACGTGCGATCTGCACTTACCTGCATCCAAAATGGGCTACTTGGGATTCCTGGGAGGGGCGGGGCGGGGCGGGGTGGGAGGCCCCAGCCAGGAATAGGATTTGGGGGTTCTCCAAACCCCACAGAGTCTTAGCTAGGGGCTCTCGCGAATCCCTGCGAACCCCCAGCAGCCCCACCCCTGGTTTAATCTCTTTCATCTTAAAAAGAACTGCAAAATGCAAGAGTTGTGACTGAAATAATCTAGCCTAGATTTCAGGTTTTCGGTTTCTTCTCCTGCTTTCCCTAACATCTTGCCCCATGAAGGCTTCTGAAGAACTTGAAGATTTGCCCACCCTTCCATCTTATCCTACAGACACAGATAACCAGAGTTGGAAGGGACCTTATAGGTCATCCTGGTTAATCCAATTATCACTCCCTTGTATATTTTTGATTAACCTTCTTACAAGTCCCTTCACATAATGGTTGAGTGTGTATATCACACGAAGCCACATGACAATTAGTGGTAAACTTGTAAGATAAGTTTTTCTCACCAAGTACATGTATAACATCCCAACTAGACTGTAGTGTTTCTCTGCATCATATAATATATGTGGGCATACGTAAAATTTTGTATTTATTTATTTAGTGATGTTTATGTCATATATATTGGGGGTGGTGACCCTATGAGAGCTGAATGCAACAAAATTTCATTTTAATGTATGCCGATAAGTATACATTCAAAGTGACAACACAGTTATTCTATGGATTAGCCTGCTATGTGAATCAGGGTTTTTTGGCGTTAGCAAGTGGCAGTGGTGGGATTCAAAATTTTTTACTACTGGCTCTATGGGCGTGGCTTGGTGAGCGTGATGTGGCTTGGTGGGCATGGCTTGTGGGCATGGCATTCCCTACCCACTCCTGCGGGAAGGCTACTGCAAAATCCCCCTTCCCTTCCCACCCCACTGACCTGCTTTCCAACTCCATTCTCCTGTGCAGGGCAACCAAAGGAGACCCAGCCAATCAGCTGGGACTCGATGGGAGGCGGAGAATAGATGGAGGTGGGGCCAGTCAGAGGCAGTATTTGCCGGTTCTCTGGACCACTCAAAATTTCCGCTACCGGTTCTGCAGAACCAATCAGAACTGCTGAATACCACCTCTGGCATGTGGTACAAATAAATCCAAATAGGCTTTATCGAACCAACCACAGTTATGTAAATCCTGATTTTTTTTCCCCCCAACGTTCACCCAAGGCTGATGATGCGTTTGACCCACACACACCCTTAGAGTTGGAAGGGACCTTGGAGGTCTTCTAGTCCAACCCCTGCTCAAGCAAGAAGTCCTATACCAGGGGTGTCAAACTCGATTTCATTGAGGGAAGCACCAGGGTTGTGTTTGACCTTGGGGGCTGAGGGTGGGCGTGGCCATCTTGATGTCACTTGTGTCGGGGGAGGGGGCGCCTGTGGTGGCTTAAGCAGTCTGCCAGCAAAAACGGGCTCCTGAGCTATGTTTTTGGCTGGGATGGCCTTCTGCAACCCTCTGCCAGCAAAAACGGAGATTGGGAGAGCTGCATGCAGCCCTCCCAAGCTCTGTTTTCACTGGCAGAGGCACCGCGGGCCGGTTCTTAGCTATTTCCAGGGAAGCCGTCTGGGCCAGATCTGTTGTGGTTTTCTGGCAGCTGGTCAGACAGTGAGGAAGAACGGGGACCAGTCAGGGAGCCTGGAGAGGATTCGGACAAGGGTCCTGCCTCCGATGCAGAGATGGGGCCAGGGCCATCTGGGAGTGGGGTACTGACTCTGGAGCCTTTGGAGTCTAGCAGCAGCGAGGCAGAGGACGCAGGGGAGCCTGTTCCCAGTGTGTGTGTATGCACAGAGCTGCTAGAAGGCGAGAGCAGCTGAAGCAGAAGGGGCAACTCGGGAGTAAGGCTGGGAGGGATAAAAGTCAGACTTCAGTGATGAACGCTTTGCAGGAAGCAATGCAGTATGACATATTCCGAGTCCTCCTTGAAGCCCTGTGGAATGCTGGTTGGTTTTTTCTGGGATTTTGGTTGGTTTATGTTATAATTAATTGGACTTCTGGTTTTTGGCAGCATTCTACAGCACTGAAAGGCATGCTCTTATCTGGGGAAAACTGTTTATAATTAGTTCTGGCTGGGAATGCAAGTAATTCCCAGCTTTGCATTAAAATAGGTTTTGCTTTTAAAATAAGTTTGCGTTTCATTAAGTTTGATGAAGCCTGGCTCAGAACAAGATCTAAGCACCCCATGGGCTGCATGTGGCCACCGGGCCTTGAGTTTGACACTCCTGTACTATGTACTATTTCAAACGAATGGCTGTCCAATCTCTTCTTCAAAACCTCCAGTGTCAGGGCACCATCAGAGACAAGTCGTTCCCCTGATTAATTGTTCTTAACTGTCAGGAAATATCTCCTTACTTCTAGGTTGCTTCTCTCCTTGATGAGCGTCCAGCTAATCAGCCTGGTCATCTCCTACAATTCGCTCAACAACTGCAAATGGTTGGCTTAACAACTGTGGCAAAAATGGTCGTAAAATGAGACACGGCTCACTTAAGCCAGTTCCTTGCAGAGCAATGGAAATTCTGAAATTCATAAGGTGAGGACATCCTGCAGAGCTGCCTTACATAGCAAGCAACAATGGGACAGCAACTCTCAGGGTTTGCTGGTAGAGCTAGCATATGAAGAAGCAACAGTAGAGGTGGTATTCAGCCAGTTCTGACTGGTTCTGGAGAACCGGTAGTGGAAATTTTGAGCAGTTCAGAGAACCGGCCAATACCGCCTCTGACTGGCCCTGCCAACCCCATCTATTCTCTGCCACCCATTGAGTCCCAGCTGATCAGCTGGGTCTCCTTTGGTTGCCCTGCACAGGAGAACGGAGCTGCAAAGCAGGTTAGTGGGGTGGGGAGGGAATGGGGATTTTGCAGTATATCCTTCCCCTGCCATGCCCACAAGCCATGTCACACTCACCAAGCCACGTGCACAGAACCCGTAGTAAAATTTTTTGAATCCCACCTCTGATTCCCTGTACTTTCCACTCAACACTCTCACTCCCAGTTGCTCCTTTCTGTTCCTTTCTGCACAATGTCACCTGCTATAGCCCCGAATCTTCCTTTTCCTCCATCCTCTCCTCCTCCTCCTCCTCCTCCTCCTCGTCCTCCTCCTCCTCGTCCTCCTCGTCCTCCTCCTCCTCGTCCTCCTCCTCCTCCTCTTCCTCTTCTTCTTCTTCTTCTCCTTCTCCTTCCTTCTCTTCTCCACTTCTCCCTCCTCTGTCTCACCACCCATCCATCCCTGTTGCTTCTTGACAGCTGAAAGTCCCAATCAATCAATGAGCCAAGGATGTTATCAATAACCTAGAAGATGGATAAAGCCTCACGTCTTGATTACAATCCCTGTCTGCCGCACTTTAATTAACACTTTAGTTAATTAGTTCGGGACCATTTACGAGTAAAATGTTTTTATTAGGGAATTTGCATGATGGTGCCATTTGATGAATTGATGTGCTACCCAAGCTATCCGACTGTTCTTAATAGATAATAAACAGGAATCAATCAGGCAGGGCCGATGGAGCCTTCCCACAATGGCACACTGTCTCCGCTCATTAAGGCAGGGCGACAAAGTAAGTTTCCTGGCTGCTTCGCCTGCGGCAGAACATCAGGGTGTGGGGTGGGGGGGGGGGAAGATCTGGATCTGGAGAAGAGAACAGCCTCTTGGGTGAAAGGTGCATCTTGCTCAACAGCAGTCCAGGCCCACCACAGGCATCACGTTGGCAGCTGAGAATGCCAATTGTCCCTTCGAGTTAAGGATTCAGAGCATTGGGAAAGGCAGCTGAGAGAAGAACCAGTGGGCTTTGCAATACAAGGTAGGACTTCAGGAAGCTTTTGGTGTTCTGACCCAGCTCCCCAAACATGACAAATCCTCTGTATCAAAGAATTCCTTTATTGGGAGCACTGGCAGCCTGGTAAAAAAGTCCCTCTCTCACCACAGGCTAACAAATCTGTCCAGCAGAGGAGATGAACAGTTGTCTGCCATATCTATTCACCTCCATCCCCTGCCTTTTATTCCCCAGAGTTAGGGTGGGGCTTTGCTAGCAGCATTGGCTTTTCCATCCCAAGGACTGGCCCATAGATTTCCATTGCTCTCCTCTCCTCTCCCTTCTGCACATCTGTGTGCCAGGCACTGGACACAATTCTTCCTCCTCTTCCTCATCAGCCACCTCCTGATCTGAGGGCTGTTGACTCTCCATCTGAGGGCAGACAGGTGGCCCAGGCTCTGCCTCTCTCTCTCTCTCTCTCTCTCTCTCTCTCCCTCCCTCCTTCCCTCTCTCTCTCTGCCAGCTCCATTCCCTCCTCCCCGTTGGAGCTCTCAGGTTGTCTGGATGTTGACCCTGACTCCGATGCTTCCTCCTTTTCCTCCTCTGATTTGGTGGCCGACAGGCCACAGCAGTTGGTGTAAGAGAGGTTGACGCTTTGCAATCTCCATCCTGGAGTGCTATCATGCTGGGCTTCCTTTTCTCCTTGTCACGCCCAACTCCCTCAAAGCTTTGCATAAACGAAGCTGTGTCATTGGACTTTGCTACCTTAACCTTGACACGGTGCCTTAAAAAGAATAGAAAATCTTCTCAAGCTCTTGTGCTAGGCTAGGTTTGCCTTGTTCAGGGCCTCTTGAATGATTCTGCACAGGAAACCAGTCAATCAGAATAGAGCTGGAAGGGATCATGGAGGTATTATAGCCCAGCCCACTGGGGGTGTGAGAAAGGAACCACCAGGCCATGTGGGCAGCGGGCTGGTGTGCACCAGAAGTGGTATTCAGCAGGTTCTGATCAGTTCTGGAGAACCAGCAGCGGAAATTTTGAGTAGTTCGGAGAACTGGCCAATCCCACCTCTGACTGGTCCCACCAACCCCATCTATTCTCTGCCTCCCATTGAGTCCCAGCTGATTGGCTAGGTCTTCTTTTGTTGCCCTACACAGGAGAACGGAGCTGCAAAGCAGGTTAGTGGGGTGGGGAGGGAAGGGCAATTTCGCAGTAACCTTCCCCTGCCACGCCCACCAAGTCATGCGCACAGAACCGGTAATGAAAAACATTGAATCCCACCACTGGTGTGCAAGCACATATGCAGCTCCACTCATGCAAGAGAGAAGAGAAACCTTTCGGGGGCTGCTTGTGCAAATGGAGCTGCGCATGTACACTAGCCTGCCTTGTGCATAGTCTGGTTTCAAATAGGCCATGGCCTGGTAGAGGGCTGTAGCCTGGGGATTGTGGAGCCCTGCCCTTTACCATTTCAGATTACCATTGAAGTCTGTCAAAGCTAGAGGGAAGCAACCCATTCACTGCAGCGGTTCTGAATCTTAGCGAATTAAATTCTCCTTGCCCGCTGGAGGATTCTGGGAGTTGAAGGCCTTGCATCTTCAAGTTGTTCAGGTTGAGAAAGGCTAAAGATAAAGGTAAAGGTTCCCCTCACACATCCGTTCTAGTCATTTTTGGCTCTAGGGGGCGGTGCTCATCTCTGTTACAAAGCCGAAGAGCCAGCGCTGTCCGAAGACGTCTCCGTGGTCATGCGGACGCCTTCGAAGGAGCACGGAACGCTGTTCCCTTCCCACCAAAGGGGGTCCCTATATTTCTACTTGCATTTTTTTTTACATGCTTTCAAACTGCTAGGTTGGCAGAAGCTGCGGGGACAAGTAAGGAGAGCTCACTCCTTCGAACCGCTGAACTGCCAACCTTTCTGATCGACAAGCTCAGCGTCTTAGCCACTGAGCCACCTGTAAAGAGGTCAAAGTTGCTTCCTGGCAGCTCCTCAAAAGAGCCCTCCAAGGTGCTGATCCTATCCCAAACCCTAGGGCTTGACTTGACTCCTTCACTGCCGTTGAGTGCTCCAACATCAGGATGAGTCTGGACTTGGGAGGAAGACTTCTGTTTGAGAGTGGCTAACCTGGCTAGTGAATTAACACATTTAAATCTGCGTTTAATCAGAAACTCTCCAAACGAACTAATTCACACACCACATTAAATCAGACAAGGTCCAAACTAACCAAGGCTAGCCTACTCTCTGAGTATGCTTGCAGACAGAATAACAGAGTTGGAAGGGACCCTGAAGGTCTTCTAGTCCATCCCCCTGCTCAAGCACAGAGACTCTCTACTACGGAGAGTCCTCAACTTACGATTGTTCACTTAGCGATTGTTCAAAGTGACAGCAGCAGTGAACTCAGGGACTTACGATGGGTCCTTGCCACTTAATAATCCTTGCACAATCCCCATGGTTACGTGATCAACAGTTTCGGGTCCCTGGCAACCAGAATTATTTAAGATGCCTGCAGCATCCCAGCCAGGGCACCGTGATCACCAATTGCGACCTTCCCAGCCGGCTTCCGACATGCAAAGTCAAAGGGGGAAGCTGGATTTGCTTAATGACCACATGGTTCACTTAACGGCTGTAGTGATTCGTTTAACCAAGGCTACAAATTTAAAATCGGTTGCAACCAACTTAACCATTGCCTTGCTTAGCGACAGAAATTGTGATCCCATTTGTGATTGTATGTCAAGGACTACCTGTAGTGTATCTAGATCTACATTTTGCCTAGAGTTGAGTTTTAGTTTAGTTTAGTTTAGTTTATTGTCCTTGTACCTTGTGCAACAATATTAAATACCATCTTCAGTGTACATTATGACTATGAAAATAAACATAAGCACCCATCCTTCACCTTCTGTACCATTGATGGCTAACCTTTTTGGCACCAAGTTCCCAACATGCACGCATCCTCAAAATGCAACATCTGCGCAGCCCCTCAGTGCATGTGCCCCTTCCATGGTGCATGCGCATGCACCCCCTGGATGCGTCCCCCCCCCTTATGTATACATTGCAGAAATCCGAAGACAAGCTGGTCAGCGAGAGGTGTGCATGCACAGCAGATCTGAGCTAGGGGGCCGGCTCACATGCCCACAGAGAGGGCTCTGTGAGCCACCTCTGGCACACATGACATAGTTCGCCATCACACTTCTATATATTGAACTGAAAACTCCTGATACTGCATTAATATTGCACTATACCCATGGTGACTAACCTTTTTGGGCTCCTGTGCCAAAAATTGTGCGTGCGCTTGCACACTCATGCTCGCGTGCCAGCACCCAGAAGGCAATGCATACGCCCACATGCCCTCTAAGCATGTACGTGCAATCCCCACTGCCCCACCCCTCTGGCCCCCTGCCCCCTCACCAACACTGTACCTCACAGCTGATTTTTGGCCGGTTTGAGGCCTTTTTCAGCCTCCCAGAGGCTTGAGGAAGATTCTGCAGGCTTCTGTAGGCTTTTAAGGCCGAAAACTAGGCCTGTTTTGTCACTTCCAGTATTTTTGGAAAAACAGGAAGTGATGAAACGGGCCTAGTTTTCGGCCTGCAAAGCCTACAGAAGCCTGCAGAAGTCTTCCTCCAGCCTCTGGGAGGCCGAAAAAGGCCTCAAACTGGTTGAAAATCAGCTGTGAGGCACATGCATGCGCAGTGAGGTAAGTTTGCCTGCAGCTCGCGTGCCAGCACAAATAGCTCTGTGTGCCACCTCTGGCACACATGCCATAGGTTCGCCATCACAGCATGATTCAGTAGAATTCAACAGAGCTACTGCCCTGGGATAGAAGTTGTTTTTCAGCCTATTTATCCTTGTTTTTATTACTCTGTACCGTCTGCCAGATGGTAATAGTTCAAAAAAAGGGTTCCCAGGATGAGATGGATCTTTGAGATTGTTTTGAACTTTCTCAAGGCAGCAGGAGCTATAAAGCTCTTCCAAAGAGGGGAGAGGGCAACCCATGATCCTCTGGGCAATGACATTAACCTTCTGGAGCATTGTCCTATCTGCCGTGGTGCAAATTGGCAAGTCAGACACAGGTGCATACACAGGTGAGGATATCTTAAGTCCTCAACTTAGGACCACGATTAAGCCCAAAAATGTATGTCGTTGAGTGAGCACTGGTTATGTGAGCATGCCCCCATTTTACGGCCTTTCTTGCCACTGTTGTTAAGTGAATCATTGCAGTTGATGAATCAGTAACCTGGTTGTTAAATGAACCTGGCTTCCTCTTTGACTTTGCTTATCAGAAGGTTTCAAAAGGAGATTGCATGATCTCGAGATAGTACAACCCTCAAAAAAAGGAACCAACTGCCAAGCGTCTGAATTTTGATCGTGTGACTGTGGGGGTGCTGTGATGGTTATAAGTGTGAAAAATGGTCATATCACCTTTTTTTCCAGTAATGTTGCAACGTTGAATGGTCACTAAATGGACTGTTGTAAGACGAAGCCTATCTGTATCTCAACAGAACAATTGATCTCATCTCTTGTTTTAACTGCAGACATGCCTTCCCTTAAACCAACACCATGACTGTTTTTATACGTAATTGCTTAATATAAGCCATGATGGGTACCTTTATGTAAATGAAGGAAATTGCTTAATTCACATTATTTGGATGCTGACATCATGATATGCTTGACATCACTAGTCCCTCCTGTGGGTGCTTATGTCTTCAGGACCAAACCTGTATACTTAATTCACCTGGGTATGTACAAAAAGAGAAGGACCAGGGGAGACACAATAGAGAAGGACCAGGGGAGACACAATAGCACAGTGCTCCAATATTTGAAGGGCTGCCCCAGAGAGGAGGGGGTCAGCTTATTCTCCAATAAGAAAGCCAGACAAGGAATAACTGAACAAGCAGAGATTTAACCTGGAAATAAGGAGAAATTTGAGAACAATCAACCAATGGAACAGAAGTTGCCCTTGGAAGTTGTGGGAGCACCATCACTTGAGATCTTCAAGAAGAGATTGGACTCCCATCTGTCAGAAATGGTCTCTTGCTTGGGCAGGGGGTTGGACTAGATAATCTACAAGATCCTCTCCAACTCTGGTTATCTGTTATCTGTCAATCCTCGGAGTCAAATTCACAACACAGACAGCCACAAAACAAAAAAGAGGCCAAAAACAAAATAGCCAGTTTGATCTAGTGGTTAAAGCACCAGTCTAGAAAATGGGAGTCAGTGAATTCTATTCACGCCTTAGCCATGAAAGCCAGCTGGTGACTTTAGGTGAGTCACCAGGAGATTGGGAGTTCTAGTCCCTCCCTAGCCATGAAAGCTATAGTCAGGGGTGTTGCTTTTATTAAGTTATTAATAAGCAAGATGACTAGATACAACTGGAGAATTTTTAATATTTTTTTTTAACTGGAGAAAGCTTCTTTGGAAAAGAAAGGATGTGCCACACATTGTTTAGTCTTTTGCAGAGCTGTGATAGATAGATAGATAGATAGATAGATAGATAGATAGATGGATGGATGGATGGATGGATGGATGGATGGATGGATGGATGGATAATAGGAAAGTACATAGATTTAATAGAAATAGTGGATAAATAATAGAGGATAGATAGACGATGATAGATAGATAGATAGATAGATAGATAGATAGATAGATAGATA